>JANUFV010096083.1:0-10147 GCA_024757865.1 Epizoanthus scotinus
GCTAACGTTAGCGAAAAGGTACGCACAGGTTTTTGAAGGTGAACTATTTAGTTTACTTTCGGGTGGTATTGCCTTGTGGGATTGCAAAAAATATTATACATTTTGACAATTTCTGATCTTCCTAAATAATGAATAATGTAAATATAAATGCAGTGGCTGATAGATGTTGATGATGGCTGATGATGTCTTTCATGCTTTATATAAATGCATTACTGGATATATTGTAATTATTATATATTTTCAATTGTTTTCACTTTAGAGGCTTCGATTGAAACGAAATACATATGAGATTTAAAGAAACCGAATGCCTATTTGGAATAACAACAAAACAAACTGAATCATATATAAAATTTAAATCGTCACTATGGCTCACCCAGAACTTTGTCCAGATAATTAGTAATTACTAACTTTAATCATTTCTTCCGCGATGAGTTTGCGCCATTCATCTAGGTCTTTGCTTCGCAAACTGCAAAGTATCACGGGAACAAGGCTCGGTCACCAATACAGATGGCGTTATCCGAGACTTATCTGTCTGCGTTTAAACCTAGTACGCGAGGATACAACCACAGCCCCGGAGGGTGGAGGTCTGGCAGACTGCAAGTGCCAAGACGGAGAAAATTAAACCAAATTAAAATTAAATTAAAAAAAAAAATTCCATGTTACTCAAAAATCAAAACAGCTGTACGGGGGCATAATACTTGGCTGAGTACTTGCAATATTGCATGTCTGCTAGTACCCACGCCATATCCTGTCACGCGTACAAGGTCTCGCCCGTGTGTCGCACGGTGGTCAAATATTAGCTCGGGAATCTACGTAAAACCAAGTGTTCATGCTATTGTCCGCCAGGCACCATTCTCATGCGAAGTCTGTTCGAATGTAATGAATCAATGTCTCCCAGAGATCACCTTGAGCAAAACAATTAAACCACCATATGTTACTGTAACTAGCTTTTTAATACTAATAATGTATAAATGTATTATACTTTTATAATTGTACAGTGTGTTCAGTTGCAAACATGCAATACTCAGTTCTAACGGTGCATTCAGAACATCTTTTTTGCGATCTGTTGAATTCTTGTTTCAGACGTTACATTGTTCAAAAAGATGCGAGGGTATAGCTATCTATCACATAATTTGAATGGTTATTTAACTGAACATTCACTTGCTACATATCTACTTATGGTAAGACTGAATTGCGTCTTAGTGATTCATTTGTTCTAAAACGTAACTGAAGGATCCGTTTTTCATTTTAAACCTTACAGCTCCGTTTTCGGGAGCGCTGCTAACTAACTTGTGTGTTGACCATCTCATTTTCTCTCGTTTTCCCTATAACGATGGTTTGCGCAAGTTATTGCCATTTAATCGCTTTGTGAAACGTATCTTTGTTACAAATTCTTGCACTAACCTCGATTCCCCACACAAAGTAAAATGGATTGCCCTTTTTACAACAGTTGTTTTCCGCTTCAGAATGTATGCATCATTTAATACCTGACATTAGGCAACTGATATTATATTATACCTAGAAGTTATACTTCTGTTGATAAACATTGTATGTCTATCGCTATATCAAAAAATATCTCTATAAATCGAGACAACTTATGGATTCTCTTGGAAATAACACATTTCGTGCACAGCACGACCAATCTAGAATAACTCATAATATACTTCACCTAATATACTTGTGTTGAAATAACTTTAAAATATTTTCATAATTAATTCAATAATTTACTATATATTTCTGTGATTATGAATGTACTAAATAACAAAGATAATAATAATAATAATATCTTTATCGTATTAGAATAGAAAATTTAAAATTTGAACCAGATAAATAAATATTCTTGTCCTTTCTTATATGCTCTCATGTTTTCATCTCTCCTTTTAGGTCGGCATTAAGGCTTCTTGTAATAGAAAGCGACAGGCAGAGTTACTGATGATTTTTTCCATAGTTCAATATTCTGCCCTCTTGTGTGTATCCTGTCGCACGATTTCACCATAACTTGGTGAGTCAGTTGTACTCTCTTGCATATTCTCGGGTTGCAGTTGTCGCAAACAGCCTGTGGGAGGTACTGTGGCTCTCTGTTCGAGTCGAAATCATATTCCCATCTCCACGGGCAGAACGTTGCTGGTACATCGATGGGTCTTGACAAGGTTGCATCCCTTTTCGTTCTTCTCGCAAAATTCAGTCTGGGCATGTGTGCCGTCTCTTTCGCTCTTTCCATCAAGACCCACTGTCCTTTGTTGAATTTGGAAAGAAAGTCTTGAAGTTTCGTTCGCGTAGCTTTGCCCTTGCACCCGGGTAGAGGCGCCGAGGTGGTATATTCAAACAAGGTGGCTACTAATAAAACCAGCAGTAGATATTTCTGAAAGAAAAACATTGCAAGGGTTTCTTAATTATATGTTCAAACTTCTTTGCAGTAGTAAAGACCAGCTCTTGATGTGACTTAGATCTACCAGTAAACAATTGAGGTACAGCCTGTACTTTGGCTAAATCACTGCAAATTTACGAGTTATACCCTTCATATATATTATCGCATACTCTAACTACACGTCAGCGGTTTTAAAAATAGTTTCTTACGATAAGTATTGATTTTAACCACTTTAAGATACTTTCCACTCAGCAGAAATATTCATATATTCTTAATCAGGAAACCAAATAGAATGGATTTTGACCACGTGGAGTTATTGTTGTAAAGCTGTCGCAGTAGGACTGTACACTGTTGTTTTGAAGTATATTGTTTGTACATGGTTCAGAGATAACTGAAACATATGCAAATTACACTAGCTATTAAAATATATTGTGCACGAAAGCACTGTAGCGTAAAATGTATATTGTTCTTCGTATTCAGGCACTGACGGACAAGTCCGAAACGGTTCAGAAGTTTCCCTTACGCTATGCACGTGCAAGGATTCAAACTGTCTTTGAACAACGATTTACTTTACTACAAATGTGGTTCCTACTGGAAACTATTTTGTTTGGAATGGTTTGAACAACGTTTATAAAGCGGGATTACTACTGAAAGCGCTAAACCTTTGGCAGCTCAGCGTTTCTTCTGCATCAACAAGCAATTGAAATGGAAACCTGTCATTTAACAAAGATATCACGAATGGTCCACTCCAACAAAAACAACTGAAGTAAAATAGTATCTTCAAGTCTGTTCTAATCGTAGATGCTACAACAACTGAAGAACTTACAAAAACTTGAACAAAAACTTACGAGAATACCAATCGACAACTTAGAGCTCAACAGTAAATATTTACAGTGAGTTCAACTAACCTCAACATTTTTGTTGAAACCCAATACGAAAGAGGTTTCTGATTTTGCCATAGGGTTGATTCTGTGGTAAATTTCGTTGCTCATTTTTCCGTGTCCTATCTGTTCCCTCTTCGGCTAGCGCTGTCTTTGCCTTTCTGTTCATGGCGACTCACTCTCACATGTATTTATACGTTTTAATAAAAATATTTCTAACCCGCTTCGATTTAGATCAAACACGTCAAACACGGAACTTGCAATTAATAGACACTAATTCGTGTCGTTGGGTTCATTGTGTTTGAAGTGAACGCTATTGTAATCCTAATTTTTGTTGTTTTTACAACCGGCGCAAAAATAGCTGAGCTAGGGAAAACCCCTTGTAGCCCATATTGAAAAGTCACACAAGCGCTACTCCCCGTGTAATCTTCCGGGTGCAAGAGCGATGAACTAAACGGGATATTTTTAAACGATGATGTAAAGTAGTAACATTTCCAGTTGTTGCGAAACTATTGTCTCACCTGGCTTGTAGAAGGTGCCGAAATTGCTTCAACGAAAGTTATATATTTTTCAGCAACCTGATCAGTTCTAATAAACTCAGTACATATGTCTATTTACAACTGATGTAGGAAAAGCGAGGGTGATTCTAAGTAAAAGGTACTATTTGCATTTTAGGTTCTGACTTTGTCCACCCCCGTATCCATGCATACATAACATCAATTAACTAACAGCTCATTAAAAATATGACGAAACCAGTGAGCATTATGTAAGGGACTGTATGGATCTCGTGATACGAGATCTGTTAATGATTGGCATGGATTATTCTTGTGGGATATGTCTGTAGCATGAACGTATGACTTTACTGAATTGTAGGCGTACCTGTACTTAAAAAAACGCTTTGAAAAACAACTGATTTAATAACTGATTTAATTTAAATTATTATCAACTGCTGCAAATAGGATTTAATCCTTATAAACAATACTGCTTTTAGTAGACTTCTCACAACTTTAAAAGTTGTAATTTTTGTGATCATTGACCAAATGGAATATTTCAAGTGATGGAATGAAGTGATTTTAAAATTCATTGATCAAATTCAACGCTATTTTATACATAGTTCCTGGTTGATACTAAAAATAGGAATTACGTTAATGTTAAATGATCATTCCGGCCTAATTCCGTTACCAGGAAGAATATATTAAATATATTTCGCAATAGCTTGATTTGATATAATACCTGCAGTCTGTACAGATATCTTTAGCGATCAGAAAAAATTGTCTCCCCATATCACCTCTGCAAGCTTCCTGTGCTACAAATACACAAAAAATAAGAAATGTTTAATTAAATGTCAGTTTTCTGGGGTGAAGCATGGCGCCATTTGCAAAGGAACTATGGGCTGTTTGTCAGCCAATGACGAGCTCGAACGTGTGCCGCACAATCTTCTGTCGCGAGAGAAAATACGTCAGCAACTGTAACAGCGAGTGGCGTGTGTGTAATAATCCAGAATGAGAAAAAATTACGAACGCGATTGAAAATAATCTTGATAATCTTCCCACAGCATTTGGGCAGAAGGGAATTCCACGGACGTTGGTGTTTTCATATTAATATTGCACTTTTTATTATATTTTCATTTGTTACTTCAAGCTAAATTCTATGCCAACAACTATGTCCGTTATTAAATATGTCTACAACAAAAGGTGTTATCAGTATCAGGAAATGGATTTGACGAACTAAACCTTTTTCATTCGTCATATTATATAACAAGTTCCAGTTAGTCAGCTACAATTAACTACTTCTATAGTTAGCCAGTCAGGTTAAAGCTAGTACGTCAGTCGATTGATCCGAAAATCGATCTCAATGTCAGTCCGGTTTGAAGAACGATTATATAAACCATGGTTTTTCCAATTTACCACTGTCGTGATTTGTCTTAGCCCTTGTTTTGTCTTTCATAGGTTTGTATTATAAACTTAAAAGTATTGGGCTATTTTAAGATTGATACCCTCCTCGATTTGTATAATTTAAACTGGCGAAGGAGTCTATTATTGAAATACTGTATTAAATATTAAAGATAACGTGTGTAGGAAAGACGCAGAACGAAGGTTAGAAAAACGGATATATGCTAACTCAAGCTTTCAAATTTTAGGATTGCACGCGTGTATTGTCACTGAGGGAATATTTGTATCAACTCGCAAATAATCGTTACAACCAGTTATAAGATGTACTAAATCCCGTGCTAAATCAAAATATCAAAATCTTAAGCTGGAAATGTGAAAAATAAAAATCACTTTCGTGACGTACATACGTTTAGTGCGTGTGTTGGTAGCTATCCCACATGGGGGAGGGGTTGGGAAAAAAGTGGCCATGCTGATTTTAAATAAAGATAATTTTGTTGATATTTAAGCAATAGTCACCAAATCTCTCAAATGTTCTTAAACTTTATCGTGGAATACGTTTTTAAGAAGAAAAAAATTGGGGTATTTTTTGTTTCCACGGTAACGCGTTTGCTAATAACACTTTTTTAAATTTTGCGCCATGTGTATTTTCACCAATTTCTGACGGGTTTCGCGTCTCACGTGCATATATTATTAACCAACAAGAGATAATTTTTCATTTGGGTCGGATATGACTCAATTTGGCACAATTTGTAATGTCATACGTGTTGCGCAATACTTCTTCAAAAACCGAAAGATGTCAGATTTGTGACATCATATGACGTGTAAGATGACAGCTGACGTTGCAAATCTTATTATTTATCATATTTTAATTGAACTAAGTAAAACCTTTAATTTTTACCCACTCCCCTCCCACTTAAGTTTTCAGCGAATTATATACGAAGCCACAATAGATCAATATTATCATTTCTTAATCTTTTTAACCCACTCTGAGGTGCACAGAGAGCCTTGCTTTAAGAGGCTGTCACTGTAAACATAGAGCATTCACTTGCGCGCCACAAATAGATTTCTTTCAAATTCTAGGTACTCGAAGGCTTTACTAAAGTAAGTACTAAAATGCATTTTGTTTTGTCGAAAAGTTTTTTTGGTTTTGTTGTGGGCAGTTCACGTGGCGATGAGGAATAAATTGTTTTCGCTTCGCGAGAGTTGATTGTGTAGATATATTACGGTTATTAGTAGTTTTTTCAGATACACAGCTGTATTAACGTATTTTTGTGGTTTGACTAAAACAAAGGCCACTGCGACACCCACTGTAAGGTCTCGGTGATCGAGCCATCAAAACTATTCACGCTTGCGGCCAATTTCAAACTTGTGGCACCTGGTTGAAACTTCTATATATATAGCCTTTATATACATAAAGTACTAACGTCTTTGACTACAAAACTTCAAAAACATTTTCGTACAGACCATTTATGGATAAATGGCAATTGTTGTAACTCGTGCGATTTTCAAAGATACAAGACAATCGATCAGATTCACAATTGTCACAAACGAACGGATTGCGTCTTTTGGTCATCTTATCTCTCTTTGAGTAATGTTTGATTTCCCTTGCAGACAAGCTGATAATAACAAAGATTGCGTCCAATATTCATTTTGAAGAGTTCTGTATCTTGACATCAATCGAGGTTGATACGAGTCGGCATTACTCGTTAATTGTTCCAACTTTGTCGTCGTTGTACAGTACCTATTTCTTAACTGTGTCATGTTTAGGGAAAATACCCATTGAATATATAATTTTAAATGTCAGTAAATAATTCAGAATACACTTCTATTAGATAGACGAAAGTTGGAAAGTAAGTCAAGTAAAATGGCTTCGTTGTCCAGTTTCCTTCGTGGTTTGCGTTTGCTCGTCCCAGGTCACCCGCTGCTTTTTTCTGCAGGCGGTCAAATACACGTTCGCAATAGACAATGGACAGGGGAGGGGCGATTCAAATTGATCTTTTACTGTAAAACTTCAAAAATGTTTCTCTGGTTAAAACCTGTGTTGATAAATATGCTTAAAATTATTACATGGTAAACATATTAGGACATTTCTCTGTCCCTACGTGTCGGCGGCAACACCAGCAAAAGGATCCTGGCTTTGACGAACCTCTACGATTTTTGATTTATTGCGGCCTAAATCCAAATCCGCAACATGTGAAATACTAAAATATAACAGCAAAGTACCTTTTGAGTCTGGAGATACCACTTTTCCTTTATTATGTTTAATTCTTCACGAGCGTGTGCAAGATAATTATTACCAACAAAAAAATTGTGAATCGTCTGGACCGAAACAAAAGTTTTAGCAAAATTTTATTTGCTGCAGATTTCCGGGAGATATTCGTTGAGCAAACATGTAAAAATGTTCAAGAAGTGAACAATGGCAATGTATACGTAGGTCAAACTCTTAAACCTAATTTTCACTAGCGGCGTAAGCATAAGCGCAGGGACAAGCGCAAGCTCAACAGCCCCTTGTTCATTGTGAAAACGGGCTTGACGCCAGCACAACCACCGACAGAAGCACAAGCGCAAGAATCGTGACATGTCATGTCATGTCGTGTCGTGTCGTGTCGTGTCGTGTCATGTCATGTCATTCATGTCATGTCATGTCATGTCATGTCATGGCATGTCATGGCATGGCATGTCATGTCATGTCATGTCATGTTTTGCCATGTTCTATCATGTTCTGTTCTGTTCTATTATGGGAGGAGGGGAGGATGTATATCACAATGTACAGTAGCTAACTGCAATATGAAAAATCTAACTAATTTCCCGAGCCTTTAGGAGAGGGAAATTAAAAATAATTTGGACAAAACACAAGTGAAATGAATCTTTAATGTCACGAGTCGTCATTTAATTACATTTCAATAGTATGAGTGACAAACTACGTTTGAAGTGTTGTGAGCTAAATTACAAATTAGTTAAATCACACGCGCACGCTATACTTTGGGAGGCTTTAACGCTGAACTTGCAAAAATGAAAAATGCTATTACAATATATTATATTTTCAAACATATACTTTACCGTATATAGACTATTTCAAAAACGAAAATCGGCAATGGACGACATTTTGCATGTATGTAATTTGTCTCTCATGATATTAGCATTTGTATCGCCTGTCGTGCATTTCTAGTCAGATTTGTTTGTTCAAGGACTTGAGACCTCGCATGGAGAGAGGACAAAGAATACGTGGCGGAAATCCGATGTTTTTGCACATGGAGTTTTAACTGAATCGTTTAAAAGCTCCACTTTAATACACTTCATTACCATCTGTCAGGGAAGTATCTTTCAGTTAAGATATACGACATGTATTGCTTGTTTAACAACAATCCAATCATGAAAGTTTGATTCGTACTTCAGTAGTGCCATACTAGCTCTCACATATAATAGGATTAAAGGATAAGACGTGATTATACGACAGCTACTAGATGAGTCAGTGCTTTTGATGAAAAGACACGTAAAACCAATTATACTAGAGTCCTCATACAACGCTTGTTTACTGAAGAAATGGAAGTGATCACTTATAGGACAAAGTACTTCAGTGCGTCATATGCAGAGTCATGCTTACACAGCGATGTCGTGTTGCAGGTGTCGGACTTGTCAAGAGTCACTTGTTCTTGTTTTCACTCTCTATGTTCGCTAAGGGTTCTAAATATAATATAACATTGTTCGATGTATTTCTGTACACCAAAATGTTCTTGACTCATAATACTAATAGTAGTCACTCGAATTATTATCAATGGTAATTAAGAGAAAATCGTTGACATAGAAAATTAATTTGTAATGCGTAGAATGTTTGCACGTGGTGGCCTAGTGTTCCGCGCCTTGAGCTTAAACCCAAGCGGTTAATGGTTTGGGCCTAGCTGCTAGCACTCGCATCGCGTAATGTCCTTGGGCAAGACATGTGTATAAATGTGTACCTGATGGGGGACATCTTGTGGCGAATCTTTTCGAAAATATTTCATTGTCATGCAATTGAAGCTGTTGCCATGGCAATCGACAAATCAAAAGCGGTTTCTTCATTTTTGGATTTTCCTTGATCATCAAATGCAAGTACTTCACACCTTGCGCAATCTGAGAAAGATTTTGCTACTATTTTACATCGCGCGCTATCTGAAAAAGATATAGCGACTACTTCACACCATGCGCTATCTGAGAAAGATATAGCGACTACTACACATCATGCGCTATCTGAGAAAGACATAGCAAATACATCACATCATGCGCTATCTGAGAAGGATATAGCGACTACTTCACATTATGCGCTATCTGAGAAAGATATAGCGACTACTACACATCATGCGCTATCTGCGAAAGACATAGCAAATACTTCACATCATGCGCTATCTGAGAAAGATATAGCGACTACTACACATCATGCGCTATCTGAGAAAGACAGCAAATACTTCACATCATGCGCTATCTGAGAAGGATATAGCGACTACTTCACACCATGCGCTATCTGACAAAAATAAAGCGACTACTTCACATCATGCGCTATCTGAGAAGGATATAGCGACTACTTCACATCATGCGCTATCTGACAAAAATAAAGCGACTACTTCACACCATGCGCTACCTGAGAAAGATATAGCGACTACTTCATACCGTGCGCTATCTGAGAACGATTTAGCGACTACTTCACACCATGCGCTATCTGAGAAAGATGTAGCGACTACTTCACACGATGCGCTATCTTAGAAAGATATAGCGACTACTTCATAATGCGCCGATTTTGGAGAAAATGTTTGCGTTTGTTTCACATGATGCACTATCTAGAAAGATATAGCGACTACTTCACAGCATGCGCTATCTGAGAACGATTTAGCAACTATTTCACACGATGCGCTATCTGAGAAAGATATAACGACTACTTCATAATGCGCCGATTTTGAGAAAATGTTTGCGTTTGTTTCACATGATGCACTATCTAGAAAGATATAGCGACTACTTCACAGCATGCGCTATCT
>JANUFV010096194.1:0-10420 GCA_024757865.1 Epizoanthus scotinus
TTGTATGCAAACAATTTATTTTTTCTTTGGATGGCTTCCAAACAATTTATTTTGATGATTTGAGCTCTGCAAACAATTTTTTTCGGAATTTCTCATACCCCCTCCAGAAAAATAATGGTTCGTGCCTTAGTTTGTGGTTGACAAAATCAAAACAAAAACGCCCAAATTGAAATATATTAGTTCCTAATATATATTCCATGCTTTATATTTTCCACTTCTTTTTCTAACATGTACATAATAAATGTGAAGTTCTTAACAATCACGTAACAGTATATTCCAATGGACACAAATTAGAGTTATCAGGTTTCGACTTATTCAATACGTCACTAAATTTATCACCTAAAATTACAGGATAAAGCAGTGCCTGCTATACTACAAATTTCAGCAATATTCAAAGAGCAACAACTGCGCTAATATCTCCATGAAGAAGAATACAATTTGAGGACAAGAATTCTATAGCCATCACACTGTTAAAAGATTAAATCCAAATACGTGTCGCTGTTGAGACAATCTACTGCAATTTGACAGATCTTAAGTCGAGTTAGTGGGACTTTGAGCTATTAGGAATCTGCTGTAAGCCATACAAGGGTTGTAAAACTAGAAACTTGACAATAGTGAATGATGTGTGTACATAAATCATATGTTACCTTGACTTCCCGATCCAGTTCTTGTTCAAAAATTCCTCTTTTTTCAAACAACAGTTCAGTGCGGACCTAAAGCAATAACGCCAACGCAATTTGTGAGAAGCACAACGCAAGTTTAGGAAGTTACATTTTTGTCAATGTTACACGAGATTGGTGACAAGGTTAATCTACATTCCTATCGAAGTTGAACCAATTTCTTGTCAAAGTTGTCCAGATTTCATGTTAAGGTTACCTGACTTCCAGGTCAATTACGTCATTTAACCTTGATATAAAATTCGTTTAAACTTGTCAGGAAACTTACAACATCAATTTATCTTCAATTGTAAATTTTGTCTTTCTTACCCAAATCGTATTGCATATATATTTATGTTCTCTGTGGACTGGCCAATCCAATAATTATTTTGAAATACTTATCAACCACACTATTTTTAACTTGCTTTTTAAGTTGCTTTAAGAATATCACAATGTCACTATTCCACAAGACAGACCTTCTCTGCGAGGTTCATCAGCTTTACCCACTCATTACGAAGATTGTCAACTTCCTCAACTTCATTTCTCGGCAGCCATAGATTGTATTCTCTGAAGAAATAAAACGAGGAAAATGTTGATCCTACATGCAAGTGTCTAAGTTTCAACGTAATTTAATCTCCACAAACACTATAATCACTACCGTAGTGCATCCCTTTATTTACATCACTGCATAACGTTTTCACTTCAAACAGTGCATCACTACAAACCTTTATTTTCATATTATACACCATTACATAACCTTCTTCACTTCATATACAGTACATCCCTACAAACTTTCATTTTCATGTTTTCAAATACATCACTACATAACTGTCTTCACTGCACATACAGTACATCGTTACAAAGTTTATTTCCATTTCTTCATATTCATCACTACATAACTGTCTTCACTTCACAGACAGTACATCGTTACAAACCTTTATTTTCATTTATTCATATTCATCACTACATACGTTTCTTCACTTCATACAGTACATCATTACATCCTCGCTTCATACAGTACTATATTGTCAGGCGCGGATCCAGGATTTTGAAATGGGGGGTGAATTTTTTAATGTAACAGAACCAAAGCCTGGCATCAGATAAATCAAATATTATTTAAATATTTGAGAGATAAGAAAAAAAGAAAGAAGGGGGCTCAGAAAAGGGGGGTGAAAATTCACCCATTTCACCTCCCCTGGATCCGCCCCTGATTGTTACAATAACATGTACCTTAACTTGGCGTAAATGTTCTCCACTGGTAGATATACATCATCAATGCTGTTCTCCATGTCGCCCAGCTCTTGCAGCAAGCCAAATGCACCGTTAAGTTCATCAAGACTTACAACTGGTCGTGACAAGCGCTCGTACATAGACTTCCTGTGAGTGACTATCTTGTCTAATTCAATCTGTGTAATGAAATACATCAATCAATAAATTGCAGCTGGTTAGCCAGCTTACTTTCAAGATAACAGCAGGCAAACTAGGAATAAATGAAATAACTAAGTTTATTTCTTCATTAACGAAACATACATACTATCGTGAACTTGCACTTTGGCGATCCTACATACAAAACAATACAAACTTAGTTGGGCAAGAAAGATTGTGCTACTGCCTCTAATGCTATTATCGTATTCAACTCCGGATGAGGGGAGGGCAGGCAAGGGCATGGATTTGATCTTAAATAGGAAACATTTGGTTGAGAAACATACCTGGAAAAGGAATTGCTCCCCATAGACCCTTCTCACGTGCACGAAGAATGTGGATGTAAATCCTATTGTTAGCGCTTTGAAATGCCAAAAATGGAAAGAGCAAGTGAAAGTTGGTAAGCAGCGACAATTTGGGGATTTTAGCTAAAAAAAATGCAACACTGACAAAAGTTTTAAAAACAAAATTATTTACAGATAATTTATGGCGAATTTTACCTCAACGGGCAAGCATGCCCGTAGAGGTCAAATTCGCTAAACATTGTCTATAAAAATAGTTGTTTTGTAAAGCTTCACCAGTGTTGCAATTTTTTAGATAAAATCCCCAAATTTTCGCTGCTTACCAACCTAAACTTGCTCTTTTCATTTCTGGCATTTTCAAAGTGCTAACAATAGGATTTACATCCACATTCTCCACGTGAGAAGGGTCTATTGCCTGCTCGTTCTCCTAGGCTAAATATTGATAGGTGCCAAAATTAAACACTGCGACATTCCAGCAATTAAGAATACCTTTGCTTCTTCATTAAGTTGAGTTGAGTAACGAGTCTTCCATGCCACTGCCAGACCATGTAACGAGTCCTTGATTGGTGCAGTGCTCAGACAGACACAACCCATGTTAAGCCTCTCAGGAATACTGCAAACTTTTCCTTCAATTACTTGTAATTTTTCGATTTCCTGCTGGAATGCCAATGTTCCGGGATCACTCTCAGTGAAGGCTTGGTACAATGAGTGCATATCATCCTTCCAGAGGAAGTCATAGCGACGAAAGTTCAATAATTGTCGGCTGACAGTTGCTTCTAAAGCTAAAAGTAAGAACAAAGGAAATCAATAACCTGCGTATAGTCATCTAAACAATTGGCAGACACAAAAATAATAGAGATAGTGATTGGGAAACAAACGATTTCAAGAATGTTTGGTAGATGATGCATTATGAAGCGCCTTTTCTTTTACATGTATATACATGTATTGCTCTTTGCCATGAATGCACTGATATATGGATTCCTGAAGAGAGATGGCACCAAGGTGGGCCAAAAGGTACTTGGTGAAGAATTAAAAACAAAGAAAAGGACGATATAGGGTGGGGATTCTGGTCCGAAACCGAACACAGAGCTAAAAAGAGTCCAAGAGACAATGTTGTGCCACTATGTGCCTCGCAGCACGACTGGGAAACTAAATTATATTATTTTCAACCCTTCAGTCTTCTTTAGAGCCGTGTAAAGTAGGGATTTACCACAACTACAGGAATAGCTTTGTGTACTCTCAAAATAAAGTCCCAGACATGATCACATGATAGTTCATATGCGATGGTAGCAACAATTTCTTAGTAGTCTTCTGAGCCATTTTAACATTACCAACGCGAGATCAGCCTAGTATACGTGACTTTCTGATTCGATCCTGAAATTAAACCTCAGTAACATAGGAGTTAGTAGTATGGGGTAAGACAGGTAAGTCTCTGCTGCATCCAGTATCAACAATAGAAAGGAAAAACGTGCTTAGATTATTAGGAGTTACTTTTAGTGAAGACACTACAACGAGTTGTTGTCTATACTGTAGATCGTGCAAACAATTATACAACTCATTTTCGTTAATGTTAGTGGTTACCCACTAGGCTTCACCTCTTAGACTAATCACTAATAGAGAACTCCAGTTTGTTGTATAGTTGTTAAATATTTTTGAACCGTGACTCACTTGTTACAGCTGATGACAGTTCGTTTATTATCTGCAACACCATAGAATCCTTAGAAACAGAGTTATGAAACGGTTCATTGACATCGGCCGCCCACCACATAATTCCCCTGGATACGCCAACAACTGCCTTGGCAACCAGGTCAACACCCTGCTGAATAGAGTCCAATGTTGGATGGGTGACTATGTCTGGGATGTTGAAGCTCACTTCCACTTCAAATCTTAGAAGGTCCATCAGGTTTTCTGTGCTCCAAGAGGGCTCCTCGCCCATCAAGGATGCAGTGTAGTCGCTCAGGTCAGAATCTTCATCCCAGTCCTCCTCTTGCAAAATGGTTCTAATGATTAAAAGAGAAAAAAACACTGTAATGAATGTTGTCACAAAAACTTTGTCAATGTTTCCTAACATAAAGAGAATTAACTTTATGAATAAAATGAAAGTATAGGTTCAAATTCAGTTATCAATTAGCGTTAACATCCCAAGAATGTCGAACGTTTTACTGAATACACAAACATACATACCAAACATACTTGTAGAACAAAAGGTTAATATTAAGTTAGCTCTCATGGAAAAGTATGAGTCTGTATCACATAAATGATCAGTTTGTACTTTCTTCTAGATCGTCCTCCTAATAGCAATTGATAGTATAGAAAGTAACAGGCTTAAACGACTATGCAATAACACAACATTGAGGGATTCCACAAAGAAACAAAAAGAGCATTACAGTCAGTAATGGGAATTGAATGGAATTGAACCCATCAACCTCTAATTACCGTCCTACGGCTCTACCCACTGAAGCTACAGAGACTCACATAGGGAGCTTTTGTTATTGCAGATACATATTACATATGGTCAGAGGTTAGAACATCTGATAATAAGAAGGTCGTGTCTTCAATTCTTGTTGCTGACTCTGATTTGTTTCTGTTGTTTCTTTGCTGGGTTCCTCCAGGTTAACGAATCCATATCGGCCATAACTGCACCTCCTACATGTAAGAATACTTTGTAAACATACCTAGCCTGTGCTGTTGATGTCATTCCAGTCTGTATTCGTCCCAACTGTTTCACACAATCTCCCATCAAATTCAAAGATGATACAACAGAACTCAGCACAGCTTTGTACACGATGCTGCAGTAGTGACCAAAGATATCACCAATAACAGACTCGTCTGTGAGGCCACTAACTGCCGTATTGGCCCGCGATTGTCGCGCAGATGACATAATTGTGCCAATCTTAGTCAGTCGTGGGCTGCCAGGCAGATGGTCACCTCCAGCAAGAAATGAAGCACTTGGATTGCGCGAGACTTGGGGACTTGATGGAGAGGTAACTTGACGCTGGTTTGCAATTGCCACGATTTCCTATTACAAAATGAATGGAACTCCACATGAGATAAAATATACACATCCGATATATTGCTCAACTTTATACCTTCAACTTCTGTGCTTGATTATGTCCCCCTCCCCACTTAACTGTATTCCAAACTATTCTCAATACTTTATGATTTCGGCTAAATAGCGGTACAGCAATAGATCTGGAGGCAGCTCTGCAGAGTGCACACTGGAACAATCATATCTCTGGGTTTCTGAGAAATGTTTCAATGATACTTTATACGCACTTAGATGAAATTATCAAAATTTGAAATTTGGCTTAACCCTGGGTTAAAGTTAACAACCTTTTGAGCAACCTGTGCCTGGACTATCAGAGAAAGTGCACAAACACCCATTATTAATATATGTTACAACAACAGTACCTGGAGCGCATTCTCAACCTCCTTCACCACGTCATACAACCTTCTTCCCTGCATCTCAATCGACTTTCTTTGATTCTCTACAAACTTCTCCACTGACCATATCCTTGAGAGGGCCAGTCGCGTATCGAACAACACCATTCTCTTGATTGCCTCAGTTTTCTTCTCTATTGAATTCTTCACAACTGAATTGATGCTGTTTACGATATCCTGCAGTCTGACAGTGGCTGCGTGAACTTGGTGTAGGTAGGCATCAATGTTCATGCTATTCCACGCCAAGGTTGATAAGCCAGGCTGTAAACAGAAAACATATTTGACTACACCTCAATAAAAGAATCCACTACGTTGTGTCAGATTTGTCTCTGTTTTTATAAAAATGGTAACATTTGGTAACATTCATTCAATCTCATCAAAGGGATTTCAGATACGAAATAGTATGGACCAGTTACTCAGTATAGAATCACTATTTGTTTAACTGATAAAATCATGTACGCTGGTTCTACATTTACAAGCTTGTCTGACTAGTTCCATTTTCATAGTGCACTTCAAAGAACAACACATGGGAAGTACCACACACACACACACACACACACACACACACACACACACACACACACACAAACACACAAACACACACGTACATACGTACACACATGCGTACACACACAATGACATACGTATACACACACACACATACGTACATACATACGTACACACATACGTACATACATACATACGTACACACATACGTACACACATACGTACATACATACCTACATACATACGTACACACATACGTACACACATACATACATACCTACATACGTACATACATACGTACACACACAATGACATGCATACACACACCATATGTACATACATAGGTACACACATACGTACACACATACGTACAAACATACATACGTATACACATACGTATACACACATAAGTACACACACATACTTATACACACATACACACACACACACACATACATACACACATATATTGATACTGTTTCTCGTGTTATTCTTACCTGAAGATAATGCAAAACAGATTCCACATGTGGCATTAGAAGTTTCTGCAATGGCTGTGGGACATCTTCACATACATTGTAATAGTCTTGTAGAATCAATTCCAGTGATTGCTTGTATTGCTTAAATCGGTTTTCCTATTGTAAACAGTACAGTATTAATGTCATTCTCTTTTAACAAAAACATTAATAAACAAATAAATCATGTTCCGATTAATACGAACGTTTAGTAATATTACGATTAGATAAAACAGAATCATTGTTGACTGGTGTCTCTGTGGAACACGATTTCGTTTACACTCTGAAAGAATGTCTCCCTCAGTCTTCAGGCCTTGGGTAACATTAGTTCCTTGGGTAATATTAGTTCATTGGGTAAACAAAAGCTCATGTATTATAATGAGCACCAGTCAACAACTATATAATGTATAATGTACAATGTACAATGTAAAATGTACAATGTACAATGTTTAATGTATAATGTATAATGTATAAAGTATAGTGTATAATGTGTAATGTGTAATGTGTAATGTATAATGTATAATGTACAATGTAAAATGTACAATGTAAAATGTATAATGTTTAATGTATAATGTATAATGTATAATGTATAATGTGTAATGTGTAATGTGTAATGTATAATGTATAATGTATAATGTATATTGTAAAATGTATAATGTATAATGTATAATGTTTAATGTATAACGTATAATGTATAATGTATAATGTAAAATGCATAATGTATAATGTATAATGTTTAATGTATAATGTATAATGTAAAATGTATAATGTTTAATGTATAACGTATAATGTATAATGGGATATCGGCTAATAATATCCAACTGGCGGGGATTTCAATCAGCAGTATAATCTTACCTGCTTCAAAATTTCGCTTGCAGTGTCAGGAATGCTTATACCAAGTCTCAACAGAGCTCTGCTTTCGTGAATCAGCTCCAATATCCTAAAGGCGAAAAATCAAAGAACTATAGGACAATTGTGCGAAAGAAAAAAAGAAACAAAATCTTTTTTCAAACATCGAATTGACCATTAATAAAAATAGCTGAAATCCTCTTTCAATGAAAACTGTACGAGTGGCATAAAGTCGTGACTGAAAAGAAAACATAAACATTCAAACAATGATAATGATCGTTGAAACAGTATCCCTTGTGTTCAGTTACATTTATACCGAATGCACTGTTGGGAGCAGACATTTCCTCAGTAGTATACCAGGTATGGAATTAGCCAGAAAAAAAGTGAGGAAGGTGAGGAATAAATTATTAGTGAGCAAAATAGTGAGCACAAATAATACAATGAATAATTTATTAAGAATACATTAATACATAAGAGAGTTCGAATAAATAAATAAATACAAAGTAGAGTTGAAATACTGTTACATCGTGTCTAGAACTGACTGTGAAGTCATCTGTAACCGAAAGTCTGTTAAACGAGTCGAAATGAAATAGCTATAACCGAAAGTCTGTTAAACGAGTCGAAATGAAATAGCTATAACCGAAAGTCTGTTAAACGAGTCGAAATGAAATAGCTATAACCGAAAGACTGTTAAATGAGTCGATCCTTGTAAATTCTCAGTGAAATAAAATAGAGTTGAGTACAAATTTACTCACTAATAATTTATTCCTCACCTTTCCTCATCTTTTTTCTGGCTAATTCCATACTCAATATACTGCTTCCCTCAGATTGTCTCCAGGTATTTTCTCCAGTGATATAGTACAGCAGAGACTGAGTGTCTTCAGACTTTCCCAGACTAGAATTCATTTTATAAACCACAAAAGAACCCCTTTCTATGAACACAAAATTACTTTTTAAAAGGAAATTTTGGCATCAAAGGGGCTTTCGACAGGACTTCAACACTATATAGTCACCACTTCACTTCTGAGGTGTGAATGTCTCTGACACAGTTCGTCAACATGCAGGGACGTAGCCAGACTTCAAACTTAGAGGAAGCAAAATGAGTGCAGAAGCTCAATAGACAGACAAACACCGCTGTTTCACAAGTATATTGACAAGACCCTATTCCCCGACATTCTTGCAAAGCTGTCTAAAACATTGCAGGTGATAGAGCGCAAAGACTTAGAAGTATAATATTGAGGACACCTGCAGTTGTCTGTCCTATGACTAATGTCGTTACCAACACGGACACGAAACTCACCGGCCATCAGCATTTACAATCAGATGATTTGTGTCTGGGTGGTGCGCGAGAAGAGGAGTCTTGAGACCAGCCATTGTACTATCAATGCGGGACTTCCATAGGCTCAACCACAGACTTTCAAACTTCACCAGAGCTGTGGCAATCCGGTTGTAAAACTTCACAATACGGCCAAAATCCTGTAAAGTGGAATCAATTATCTACAGTGCAATACGGTCAATATCTCCTACAAAATATCATTATAATGCCAGAATTCCTGCACTGCCATTATGTTATTGCTAATGACTACGTGTGAGTCACAAAGGACATTAAAACTGAAAAGACCAATGTTTTATATCATTATCATTATCAGTGCTTGATTTTGGCATAATGTAGTTCGGCCAAAATACCACATAGTTAACAACATTCAACACAAATAAATTCTGCAAGACCAGTTTTCATAAAAAGTAGAACTTGCTATCATGGTGAGTAGGCAAAATACGGGCTCCCGCAGTATTTTTCGGATGATTTAGAAAGACTGCAGAAGCGACATTTGCCCATTCACCACCTATCCAGAAGCCTTGGCAGCCAGTAACGTAACTCCACTCTACGATCGCAGAAATGCACTAACAACCAATTTATTCAATGAGATCAGCTCTAATGTGGACCATAAGTTGCACAACTTACTACTTTTAAAAACCAAACACATGTAATTTCAATCTTAGACGTACTGTAAGCAGAATTTCAATGTGCCCATATGCAAGACCTACAGACTGAAGAATAGTTTCATATATAGTAACAGTAATTAGAACTTGATATTAACTCGAATAAATATCAGTAGCAAAACTTTTTTTTATAATAATAGTAACTATAAAATATAATAGTAATTAGAGCCTACATCAGTATTTTTATATATATATTTGTTTCAATTTAATGTAAAGTTTTACGCAATTCAGATATTTAGCTGCAATTGTAATCACTAATAAACTATCTATCCATCTATCTATCTAATAAGTTGATCAACTAAAGTCCATATATTATATTTCACATGCGCCGTGTAAACCTATTATATTGACTAGTCAAAAGTTTGATGACATACCCTGTATGTTGTCACAAATTTGTTTTCCTTGAAAACCTTCATCGGGTCTTCAATCCTCTTCATTAAGTTCCGAGACCAAGTAATCGCTCCTGCCACAAGTGGGGAATTACGAACCAGCGGTGGGGTTTCCTGGAAAAAGGAATTATCTAAAATCAGTTTTAAACCTATTAATAAATCTTTACAAAGATAACATCAGAGGGTTACGTTCTTAGAGGGGCTATGCCACGGCTATTTAAGGAACTTTTGCGATGTACAAAACTCTCCACAAATCAAAGGAAATCTAAAAATAACAGGTTACCGTGGCAGAAAAACATAAGAGGGATTATGATAAGTCGTAAAGGAACGTGGATGGTTAA
>JANUFV010096304.1:0-10418 GCA_024757865.1 Epizoanthus scotinus
TTCAGTTCAAGAAATGGTGAGAAACTTGTCGCGTTCGCGCTCGCTTCAGTTCAAGAAATGGTGAGAAACTTGTCGCGCGCGCGCTCGCTTCAGTTCAAGAAATGGCGGGAAACTTGTCATGCGCGCTCACTTCAGTTCATGAAATGGCAGGAAGCTTGTCGCGTTCGCTTCAGTTCAAGAAATGGCGGGAAACTTGTCCCGCGCACGCTCGCTTCAGCTCAAGAAATGGCATGAAAATTGATCCGCGTGCTCTCTGTCTCATTTTACTAAACTCAATAGTTGTTCTTGGACACAAATATTTACAGCTGTTTGATTAACATGTAATAGCATAGTTTTTCTCATATAATTCAAAATGGATACCCACTTGTGAACATTTCTCACCTTTCAGGCTCGTGCAGTTTTCTATTATCCTTTAAACATTTTACTCGTCGTATTTATTCCATATTACACTCGAAACTATGCGATTACATAGACTTATTATAAATATTACAATTTCCTCAAAAGTGATTGTTCATTAACCGCTCTATTATAAATTAATTAGACACTATCCAATAACAATTTCTGTTATCGAACACATGTTATCAAACACTTGAATGAACCAATCATAACCTGAGTTCTTGGCTTACTGTCCAATCACGTATCAGATAATAATCACAACAACCCCAACAACTTACCACTCAGTAACAATTATTATTTCCATGATAGAGACTGTAACTCAATGTTTTCTTTTTCAGAAATTGTAAATTTAATAATACATTGGTAATACGACGTCGTGTCGTCTAATTTGTATATATAATCATACTTGTGATAAACAAATTGAACTCGCACTACGCGCTGGTCCAATTGTGTTATCACTCATATGACTACAAACAGAATTGGACTCCACTCAGTCCTTTTACCACTACAAATATATGCGACAAATGTGTCGGTTTAAGTAGTTAGAAAATGCTTTTTATCATCATCATCATCATCATTATCACCATGCACCATCATCATCATCATCATCATCATCGTCGTCGTCATCATCGTCATCATCATCACCATCATCATCGTCATCATCATCATCAACACCATCATCATCATCGTCATCATCATCATCATCAACATCAACATCAACATCAACATCATGTCAACATCATCATCATCATCATCATCATGATATTTAAAATATATAACATTATTTTTAAACACTAGTAAGGATTTCTATCTCTGCATTCAACTAGTCTTGATTTAATGCACCTGATAAACCAAATTTCGTCCTTGAGCATTATGGATTTACAGCCACGGCACAACACTGGATCAAGAATGATCTAAACGGCCATAAGGAATATGTTGAGTACATGCATAGACCAATAGAGCAATATGTGGACAGCTTCTCATCTAAAAAATTATTTGTTTTCCATCATCTAGGAATGTGTGTTTACCAAGAAGTATGCCCACACCGCCCTTCGCGTGTATTGGAACGGAGCCCTCAGGATCTACAGTTGTGACGGGTGCTGCAAGCGGTGGTTTTTTAGTTTTAACGGGGCTGAATGTAAATCCCCGATGGCCATTGATGGAGTGTTGTACATTTGGAAGGGCAAGGGGTCCGAGGACATTCACCGAGTGCGCCATATTGAAGGTCACTGCCTTGGGCTCGTCAAGGGAATAGTTCGAGTTGGATTCAATGTCGGGAACTGCCATAGTTACGGCACTGCCGACGCTTATTCTGGCTGGAACTCCAACTCGCGAGTTTTCATTGAAGAAGTGCCGGCACCGCAAAAGTAAACGAGTAATCGGCTGGCTAGCTGGGAATGGATTTTTTTATTTCTTTTTATATTCCTGGTATGAAAACATTCATAAAATTAAAAGTGGAAAAATAATTTGTATATGTAACGGATAAAGGACAATCTCCAAGAATTAAGTATCATTCTGTAACTATTCCAAATTCTCTTTACTAGTCTCTATACATTACATATCAATCAGTGTGTGAGAATTTGACAGTTCATCCGACGGAGAGGCCTGGCTGCTCCTAGTCAGTTCCTTTATTCTCACTACCAGATAACTTAGTTTTATATTGACACTGTAAGGAGAAGGAAAATGTTGATAAACTGAGGATAAAGGTAAAATGCAGTAGTTGCTGATAAAGCTTCAAGAATTTTGAATCATGATACAGTAAATGTTAATAAAACGTTTGTGTTATACTGTCCTTCTTCCATGCCTGTGCGTGTTCAATATACAGCGATTTCAAACAGATTGACATCTGCAAAGCGCAATAGACAATACGCAGAGCACAATTCTCAGCTCTGAAGCATGTAGGTTTGGCTAATTACTGAAAGTTAGAGTTCTTTGCCTTCACTCTCATACTTATATATAACCCCCCTTCCCACCCCTTTAGATATTTCAAAGGTCTTCCAGAGTCCAGACCACCTTGGGTCTAGAGTTCTTTGCCTTCACTCTCATACTTATAACCCTCTCCCCCTTCTCACCCCTTTAGATATTTCAAAGGTCTTCCAGAGTCCAGACCACCTTGGGTCTAGAGTTCTTTGCCTTCACTCTCATACTTATAACCCTCTCCCCCTTCTCACCCCTTTAGATATTTCAAAGGTCTTCCAGAGTCCAGACCACCTTGGGCCTAGAGTTCTTTGCCTTCACTCTCATACTTATAACCCTCCCTCCCTTTTCCAAAATTCCTGGATCTGCCCCTGATGTACATGCGAGTACAAACTAATTTGTGTGTGTGTGTGTTGAGATGTGTGTGAACCAATAACGTATTTCTTTGTTATCAAACTGCAAAAATGATTTGAATTGCAATATAGTTTATTTAAAATACGAATGGAATGCTAGGTGGGCAAGTAGACAAACCTGCCTACCAAATTGTCTGGCATATATCACCCAATCAACCCCTAATTTACAGCATACAAAGTATTTGTTTCCCCAGTAAAAATAGGGGGAAATCACAGCATATTTACAGTTTGATCCAATACAACAAGAAACCAGAAGACCAAAAGTCTACTAAAGCTACCAGGCCAGTTGAAAACTCTTGTCTAAATTATACAAATTTTACTGTTGGCGAATGACAAATATGAGTAAATATACAGCATCACTGTTAGTCTATACAGAGAATGACATATAGTAGGGGAGGGGGGAAGGTCACAGTGGGTTGAGTCAGTTACATGTGCAAAGGTTTGATACTGTTTGATCTAGTGGGAGGGGGTCACAGTTGGTTGAGTCGGTTACATATGCATGTGCAATTTGGAGTATGTGTTTATTTACCAAACATTCCCAATCACATATATATGATATACATATATATATATATATAAGACGAATAGAGAAGGACAATTCGCTGCAACGATGTGCTTCCAGTTTTCTCTATATATATATACAGCTGTGATGTGTTCAACTTTACAACACTGCTGGTCTGAGACAATTAGTCAAAGAAGTGTGTTAACAGACAAAGGAATTAGTCTACCCAACATAACAACATTTCCATATTACCATGTAGGACATAAATTTTGCAGGAATTGTTTTTGCGATTGGGCAAATGTTTGTGTCTGGAGGGAGCAAACTTTTTCGATTTGGGATAATCTAACTTTTCTGAAGGGGAACTTTTTTTTCTGATTTGATGGAAAATTATGTCACAGGAAATAAGAGAAAATGGCCACATTTTATAGATTTGTTTATCTTTCGTAGGGACGAAAGGCTAATTACCACACTCCATGTTGAGTGTTGCTCTGTGCAGGACAATTACGGTTGCCGCTTGTCTTGTACTCCCTTTCAAACTCCTATAGTAAGTAATTAAAAGTGGAAAATGTTGGTTTTGTTTTTATGAAGTTTATTTTTGTGTAATTCTTTTTTCGAGAATAAATTTGTCCAAAAACCCACGAAAATCACAAAAATAAGCTTCCACGAAAATAAAGCCCTACACGGTAACAACATTTCAATGTACTTGCTATATATGGAGTAACTCATCTTGGAAAGTTCATCTAGTGATCTTGGACAACAATAGTGTTTATGTGCTAGGGTTACACACCACATTAACGATCACGTTTTAATCAGAGAGAAATGTCAGTGCATAATACTGCCCCAGCCTCCATCTTTGATGCAGAAAATGACATGTGCAACTATTTTTGAATTTCCCTTTTGTTCACGATATACTGATGAGACAGATTGTGCTGGTAAAATGGATCATTTCCTTGAACGACAATTAAGTTGTTAGGTCCAATACCTCACTTGTATTACTATCTATACGAGAAAGGTCATATATTTTCTCTAAAGCACAACTACCTCACTTGTATTGCTACAATTAATACCAGAAAGGTCATGATATACATTTCTATTTACTTTAGAGTGCCGATAACTAGCACTATAACCACACTAACTTGTAGCTACTACCTGTATGTATGTACGCTGTTAAACGACCAATGAATTGTACCATCCCCACCAGTTTGTGTAGAACATAATCTCTAATTTGCGATTCTAGTTTTTAAATGTTGTGTTGTGAGTTGTTTGCTGTTTCATAAAGAACAGGTCTCACCCAAACACATCTTGCATTGTATGATTATTGTCAATAATTATTCATGTCACCGAGGAAGATTGGCACTGCCGGATTTTTGTGAACAAAATATATATTATAAAATTGCAAGCCCCTGTGTACACTGCATATTAATTAACACGACTGAAGTTACTAACATATAATTATCTCACTGTTAATGTGCCCAACTTCCCAGTTGATGCCAACGTACGTCCCAAGAAAACTAAGGAACTGACACTAAATCACCAGGAATACCAAACCATCCTTAAGCTTTGACCTGCAAATCTTTGACCAGCCTTGTACATGTATAAGCACTGAGCATTTTCTACACACATACCATCTATTTCTTCTACGTTATATAAAAATAAGTGGTTAATCATCTGGCTCGTTACTACAATATTAATTAATTGACACGACTTCCTATCACGTATCAAACTGTTCCATTTTGAGTCGTTTTGAGGCAGGCTGTTGGCCACTGGTAACCATGGTCGAGCTCGGTACACTTCCCCCAATGACAGGGGGCGCAGTCAAGTGAGGGGGAGCACCAATATTGCTGTTGACAAAGAGTTGATCCGTCGCTGGAGATGGAAGAGGCGTGTCTGGGCTCTGTCCTGTTGGAGGAGGTGAAAACGTCACCATGGTGGCTGCATCAAGCTGCTCTGCAATGTTTGTACCTGAAAGAATCGAACAATTAATTCTGCAATAAGCCTCCAAGCAATAGTATGATTATACTGAATTATGAATTAGGGTGAGCTGAAAACTACATGTGCAGTAGTAGTTCAGTCTCATATATTGTTAAAAGGAAATACTGATCAATTGAAAAGATCAAAGTATATTCTTATTCCAGAATATCGCAATCAAACGTGCATTTGGTATTTCACCCACTACACATCTCTTGTCAAAAATCGATTCCAGTTCACCTTCATTATAAACCAATTTGAGCCTATAAAGGCCAATTTAGGCAATAAATTATGATTGTCATACAAGACTTGTCATACGCGACAATCGTGGAGTGATTTACACAGCATGACTTGACGCATGGTGCAATTCTTGCATGACATACATGTAGCATTGTCAAAGATGGTGGCCAAAAGAAAATTTGCTGCCACCTTGATAATCACAGTTCATTTTAAAAAGAAACAAAAACGAGAAAGAAGAGGAGGAGGCCATCAGATGGAAATGTAGGAGTTTTATATGTTAATTGTTGTTGCATCATTTTGCTATGATTGTTATAGGAATTGAAACATGTTCCAATATTCTACAACAATTCTGAGGTCTTTTCTATTAATCATATACAAGTGGTAGATAGCTTTAAACAATATGATTTTGAGTCCTGTACCTCAGTTAATTATGACAATTGCATTGTCTAGATTGGCCTCAATATGCCCCCTAGACACAAGACGGTGCCAATATTTCACATTACGGTATGCATACCTCCAAGTAACATTTCTTGCAGTAAGTTATCAACCTTAGCCACTCCAAAAAGTCTTGCAAATTGTAATTGTTCCACCATCTGAATTGCAATCCCCTGCAATGTTGGCAACATCAGCAAAACCTCCCCAAACTTGCCACGGCATTCATACTGCTGATCAGTTATATAGTCTTCAAGTGTGGTCTGTATCTCTGATCGCAGAGCTTTGATCTTCTGTGGGTCACTGATTCCTTTCGCATCTGGAAAGGACATACCACCATCAGCTGCAACATAGTGTACACAGTGCTTTCAGTAACATTGACATCAGCCACAGTAGATTGTGACTGGAACGACAGTAGAAGTGTCAACACGATGAATGGACACGAGCTTGAAATCAAGCCTTGTTTTACAGCCTCACAGGCGTTTTGGCAGATCTGTGTTACAGGTTAGTCCTTGCTGAAAGCACTGTATACAGAATGGATAGTGTACATGTAGGCAAATGGCTCAAATCCATGTGTTTCCTGTTCTTCAACACAGAGTGGGTGTTATGAGTTACAGGTGCCACTGAAAGCACTGTGCACAAGACAGTTACATGCAAAACACATAAAAGATATCTCTAAAACTGAAGTCAGCTAAGTACAATAAGAGTTACAGAGCAAACCGTTTGAGACAAACTAATTACATATAATTATGTACCAGAGATGTAGCTAAAATTTTAAACAGGTGGAAATTTGACTGCTATAGGGGAGTAATTGAGTGCTAAAGGCTGAGCTTCTAGCAGGGTCTGGGGGCATACATGTTTTTCTCAGTCGGTAAAATCGTCATTTCAGCCGGGTTATTCTTGCTGGCTACCGGCTTCAATCTACATCCCTGTGTACTGTGGTAAAACTAATGAATTAGTCTAACTGTTTGCACTGTCTGTTCCTGTTAGCATTTTTGTTTATCTTAATCCAGGGTGTAATCCAAGGGGTGCAGGAATATAGATTGAAGCCAGTAGCTGGCAAAAATAACCAGCTGGAATGACGCTTTTACCGGCATTGAAAAACACGGATGCTCCCAGACCCCACTATAAGCTCATGCCTTTGGCGCTCAATTACCCGCCTATAGCCATCAAATTTCCACCTGTTTAAAATCTTACGTACATCCCTGGGGGTGGGATATAGTTTATTGTGGAGTGGGTTGCAGGTGTGTAAACTCTGCGTCATTTTGTTTTATGCACCTAGCACTTGTGCTGAATCTAGAAATAAATAAATATATCAATAAATATTTCCTGATTCATTCTTGTTTACATACCTTCCTATCTCTTGTGCTAGCCCCAAGTGCTGCTAGTGATAAACAGGACTTATTTGGGATTGATTACGACAACTAAAACTATTTTGCAATACTTGCACACACTGTCTATACTGTCGGCTGGATACTTGCATACAATTTCGTGGCAAACCAGTTACAAATAGAGAGTTTCAAATTAGCATATAAACAAGTCTTGTAAGAATCTTTTGACAACATCCATAGGTATGGGTTTCAAAAATATTGAGAAACATGTCAAAGTATTGGGAAAAAAAGTGCTTGGAGAATCTCAATGTACCTGGATTGAAGAAGACAATAGCTTTCATGCATGCATACTCAGTGTCGTCCACTTTCATTGTTCTCATCGGCTCCACCACCTCATCAAGAATTCGGGTTGCAATTCGTCGCACCTCTGCATCTGCTGCTGTCCGTGGTATTACAAGGTCATTCCCCAGCAATAACACCTCTCTAATGTTCATTGATCGCCGAGCCACGCCTAAGACTAAATGTTCACTTGCGTGTGCTCGCAGTAGTGCAACCTGGTCATCCAGTGGAAGTTCACAGAAACAAGGAATGTGCTTGGCCCACTCGACAAGGATAAGGAGTTGCTGGCGCATTGACTCACAGATATCATGGTAAGAAGCTTCTTTATCCATGGAAATGGTTTCTGAGGTACAAGTTTAACAACCATGTTACACAAATCTCTAATAATTAGAGGTAATCTGATACTGAGAATCCTAATGAGCTAATGCTCATCATACACTAGCTGATTTCTTCTCACACATCACACAAGGTGACACGCCAAAGTTATCGTCATTATGATTAAAAATTGTCTAGCCGAATCTGGCAGACTTACATGTAACATGAGACAAGCTATATAATAAATGTCAATCAACCATTGAAGCACATGGAGCCTTTGACTTCACATTTTAAATTTTAAATTTGAATAAAAAGTGATAAAGCAAGCTAATGTTTCAGTTGTGTGTGAAATGAATTACTATGATTTCAGCTATTTCGCTAACAACTCAAAATATTAGATCAACGTAGAACAGATCACTTCTCACATACTGCAAGACACAGTCTAACAAGGACTGTTACAAATCTTCGTTTTTCTGTGTACAGTACCAGAATAAAACTGTCTCCATCAGACTGTTCACCGATCAACTTTCCTAAAATCCTTGAAGTCTGGACTTGAACATATGAACTTATCTGAACTGATCAACACAAGCTACTATTACCACTGATGGTCTGATTGCATTGAATTTTGCATGATACAGTGTAAAATATGTACATGTAACAGGTTGCAGAGCACTTAAGCCGAGCATCATATGTTGCAGGTTCTGAGAGACAAACATTTAGACTGACAAGGATTGCAGGGGTGTACACATTTTCTGACAACGAACTAGTTCTGGGCTAATACAGTAAGGTTACACATTTACTAGCCCGAAAGACTTGATTACTAGCCCCAAATCAATTACAGTAAATGACTTTAAAACATATCTACTTCATTGTTACTAGCCCGGGGGATAAGTTCCCTTAAAAAGTACTAGCATGACCTTTAAATTCGCTAATCCTGGGCGTCAGGCTAGGGTATTTCTATACCCCTGAGGCTGACTACAACTGAAGGTGTCAAATGGCTGACAAAGGTACGTTTATAATGAATCTTCATGTTTATAATGAATCTTCTTGTTCAACAATCTGTTCAATGAACAGGAGTACTATTACCATACCTGGTGGCGATTGGTCTGGTCGTGAGAGGATCTCTGCCGACAGGAGCAGTTGTGTGGTTAGACCAAACTTCTTCTCCTGTTCTTCAACAGGTTTCCTTGATATCCTGTCTCTTTCATTCTGTACAGCTGACGATAGAAGATAAACAACTTTGCTTCAAAATCTGACCCCAACTGACATTTTGTACAGATCTGTTTTTGTAAACTCTTGTAACTGAAGTCAGAATAACCCATTTCTAAAATATGCTTCAATTTCTGTGAACAATAACTTGAAATCGAGGCATAGTGCAAAAACTAGTATTCGCCTGACCTTCCAATTTGCTAGTCCCAGGTGTGGTGCTAGGGGATTTCTACACCCCTGCATATCTATAAAACAGTTTCCAGATTTCCATAGCTATTTTAAAAGAACAATTCATTGCTGTGGTAACTTGATCCAAATTTAGAATTATGAGAGTGCATGTTTGTGGAAATATATCAACGGCTAGCATGGTAACATGATAATGAACTTAAGTCCAGGGCTCAAAATAGTGGGCTGCCAATGGCCAAAGGCAGGGCAAATTAAAAAAATGGCAGACAAAAATAAGCTTAAACTGCCAAAAAACATGGCAATTGAAGTTGTACTAGTTTGTTTCACTTTATTATTGATTGCTGCATTCCATCTAACGATCCTTGCCACATGGCAAGGGTTTCTAAAACTATTTTACATTCACCCGAACTTTCATGAGTGTTACCATAACAGCAGGGATGTACTGTTTCTTATGTTATTTATCATTTATTATAAAGGCAGTCATTTGCAAGAAAAGGGCAAACCATGTTTTTCATCAAGAAAATCCAAAATGTTGGTTTTGAGCAATTTGTTATGTCTTGTTTATAAATTCAATTGATATGACCACAGACAGTAATATCCTGGGTTCTATTCCCTGCTGGATAAAGAATTTGTTGCTTTGTTTATAAATTCAATTGTGTAACTAGGAGATCCTGGGTTTTATTCCAAACTTGACAAAACTATTTGTGTGACCATGACCAGTAGTCAGAGATAACCAGATATCAACATGCCTTTAGAACCCTTTTCATAGTTTAAAATAGAACAAATTACAGCCTGACATTTTATCATTTTAGAAAGCAAAGGAAAACGAATCCTGAGTTTAAACATTCACCTACAATCATTTACATGTAATTTACATGTATTTTGCCTCCCATTCTTTAAATGTCTCCTCTATTGTACTGTTGTCAGGTAATCTAGTTCAAACCCTCATTTACATGTAAGATTCCTCAAAAGAAAAAGAGTAACTAATTTTCCTATGACATCAAAAATCTAAGATAATAGATCCAACCTAGAATATCAATAAAGCTGTGCATCTTGTGACATCACATGATGTCATAATTAGAATATCTAATTACCAAAATAACTATTATAGACTAATGAATTAATCTTCTAATTGGGGTTATGAGGGGGCTATGAGGGGGTTATAAGGGT
>JANUFV010096415.1:0-10416 GCA_024757865.1 Epizoanthus scotinus
TTAGTTTTTTATATATATAGTTTTATACAGTTCAAAATTTTTATCCGTCTATGACATAAATTTTTACATATATATATATTATAGCTCTACACAAGTGTATCGAGCACTCTCCGGTACCTGTGCCGACATTTTACCAGTATGTACATACCGTATACATTATATATCTATTACATGTAGATGGCAAGCTGGATTCCCAGGTCAGTAACTAAATTCCTGCATTGTGATTGGCTTAAAGTTAGGTCTGTATATTTTACCATATACAAAGTACAGACCTCTTGCTATGCTGGCGTGCTGACCAACTCAACTGTTTGTTTTGCAAACATTTCTTACATATAAGCAAAAAAAAATCATATATTTCATAAAAATGTTAATAACCTTATTTGGTCGATTTGTGCAGGAGAATATTTTGCTTTCGATCTATCGCATAGACCTCACTCTCCTCGGTCTGTACAGTTAAGACCTCGAGCAAAATATTCTCCCTTACAGACCTCCCACTCGGTTATTAACTAAAGACGTTTATATACAGTCACATGGTTCACTTACTTGGCAACAATTGGGTCTGATTCAGGTGGCTGATCAAAGGCAAAGGACTTGGGTCTCTCATCTTGGATATGTCTTTCTACTTTCTTCAGCACTTCAAAGGCTGTCGAGAGTGGTCGGCCTGTAGGTGACACAAGTAGTTCGTTCCCATCATCCTCATCCTTGGACTCCTCATCGTCATCATCATCATCGTCATCATCATCACCATCATCATCATCATCATCATCATCATCATCATCACCATCAACATCATCACCATCAACATTATCATCAACATCATTATCATCATCAGCATCAGAAACCTCAATCCCATCCCCGGAAGCCTTGTGTCTATCCTCATCCTTCTCCTCGTTGTCCTCCACTTTAGTATTTTCGTCCTCTTTACTTCCACTTGCTATTTCTTTTCTTTCCAATTCTCGGTCCATTTCCTCTTCGTCAACATTTTCCACTTTTATAGATATTTCTTCCTTAATGTTTATTTCCTCAACTTTTATTTTTATGTTTTCCTCCTCTTTAACGTGGACTTTAATCTTTTCTACTTTTTCTATGATCTCCTTCACTTTGATTGTTGTTTCTTCTTCTTCTTCTTCTTCTTCGTCTTTGATTTCTGTAACCTTTATCCGCACTTGTTCCTGCTTAACATTTTCTTCTTTCTGGTTTTGATCTGCAAGTGTGGCCTCTTCCTCTTCGTCATCTTCTTCATCGTCCTCTTCGTTGTCCTCCTCCTCGGTGTCAGCTTTCTCTGGTTCTTTCTTTCCCTTCTTCTCTTCATCACTTCCATCTTCTCCATCATCATCACTGTCATCCTCCTCGTTTGCCTTCTGTTCCTTCTCACTCCCCGTCTCCTCCTCCTCCTCATCATCAGACTGGTCTGACTCATCGTTGCTGCTGTTTTCACCTTTACTTGGCTCTTGGTTGCAACTTTCTCTGTCAATATCTGCATCTTCCTCTGAACTCTTATCAGAACCCTCCACCTCCATAACATCTGGTTTGCTGAATTCTCTCGCATTCTCCATGTCCAATGGCACTATGGAGGCTTCTCCATTTGTTTCCATGACAACTGGTTTCCGCAGGCGTTGCCTCTCAATTATTGGCTTTTTCAGTTTTCCATCCTTGTGGTAAATATGTAGATCATGGCCCCCGCCATCACAATGAACATCTTCATCGTTAATTCCCTCGGCATATTTATCCAAATCATTACCCATTTTCTGCTCTGATCCAAAAGCCTTTGTTATGTCTGAAGCAAGATTCTTTATCTCTTCTGTTGCGCCAGCTGCTCGTTCATCGCTATCATCAGTTGCATGTTTTCTATTTGCCATCACGGACTCAAAATCAGAGCCTAAGTAAACTTTCTTGGCATCGATATTGGGTTTTCCCGAATGCTTTAGCTTCTCCTGTTGCTTGGCTGAAAATTGGTCCTTGATATCGGAAATCTTTGGTACAGGTTCGTCGTCTTCAAACTGCACACCCTTTGCCTTTACTGGTTCCTTTGATTTAGTTAGCCGCTCTTTCACATCTTTCACTTTAGGGCAGACTTGGAGATCGTCTCCAGACACCATCTTCGGCCCATCAGTGCTGTCTGGGGATGTCAACTGCTCCTTTGCCTCCCGAACTCTGGGAATTGCTTCAATTTCCTCTTCTGGAGTAGTTCTGCGCACTGGCCGATCCCTGCTTGAATGAAGCCTTTCCTTCACGTCTGTTACTCTTGGGACTATGTCGAGGTCTTCAACATTCGCCTTTGCTAGGTCACCTTGTGATGATTCTGATAGGTTTCTCTTAATTTCCTTTACTCGTTTTCTACAGGGACGTCCATGTTCATCGCTGCTTTCTGACCCAGAATGCCTCCTCATATATGGAGTGCTGCTAGCATCAGGGAAATCTTCGTCAGGAAACACAGCGGATGAACAAGAAGATGAGCTTATACTTCCAATGCCAATATCTTTATCCTCCCAGTCCATTGCCGACATGTCAACAGGTGTCGGCAATTCAAATCTATCTGGATCTTCAAGGCGGTCAGTAGAAAATGTCCAGTTTAACATTGTGGTTCTAGCACGTTCCAATTGCACATTCTTTTTGTATTCTTTCAAGGGTCCTTGGACTGGAACCTTATTTAGTACGAGGACTGAATCTGTAGCTCCATCTCGGTCTCCTTCACTGAAGGAAGACATGGACCTCCTTATTCGAGATGTGGAGCCACTTCTAATATTTGAAGTTTGTTCATAAGACAGGTCTTCAGTCTTTTGCCGACGTCGTCTCATCATTGCCTGGAACTCATCTTCCAAGTCAGACTTTGAGCGCATGACTGTGTAAGGATTATGTTGAGTTGCTTTCTTTGGTGTAGTCGAACGGCTTGCAAATGCTCGAGCTTCTTCGTCTGTCTGTGGAAACCGTGAACGCACAGTAGACAGCCAACGACGTTGCCGAACCATCTTTAGCCATTCTGGCTCTTTTGGTGCATCACCTTCGTCAATAACCGGTCGAAAATGCTGAATCCATGCAGCGTCTTGCTTGACACCAATGTGTGGTTTGTTGACACCTGGGGTCGGGCGATTCTTGTCAAAGGGTTTTGTTTGCCATTGGTTCTTGAGGGAATGGACAGATTGCACATGCTCTTCATCTACTCCCCCACTGTCCTCTTGATCTGGTTTTTCAAATGTTTTAACCACAGGCCGTCGTCGTCTGGGTTCTAGTTCTTCATCATCCTCATCATCATCTGGCGTTGACCTAGGTGGAGGCCATTGTTGTTTAACATTATTTGGTTTATCAACATGAACAGTTCTAGGAACCTTACCTCCTGCTCCTTTAGCAGATGCTAAATAATTCTCCTTGATTTTCCTAACAGGAGCAGTGGCTTGAACCTCTCCTGTGACCTTGTCTAGTTTCAAATGTTCATCATTTTCAGCCCCAATTTCATCTCCATCACAGGGATGGCCATCCACTGCTGCTGAGTATTTCTGTTTCCTTTTATCAATATTTCTTCCAGCATCTGCCTGGTGCAAGGCTTTGCTGTAGTTACTATAACCTCCTCTCTTCTTTATTGGATTGTATTCGTGGCCATTATGTGTAGGGTCTGCTTCTTGTTCCACACCATTAATTGCTGGGAAGTCAAGTTCATTCTCTGGATTACGTTCACGCAACTCTAATGTTGAGATGTCTGAAATGACAGGCACAATTGGACCTCTATTATCCTCATCCATTCCTCTTTGCCGTCTTCTCTCTCTCCTGTCCTTTTTCTTTTCCTCCCAGGTCAAAGCCTTTGAAGGTTCAACTTCAGACTCTGTCGATGACCTGGATCTCGTTACAGCATCACTATTCCCTGCACTGTCAGATTGGCTATTAGTGCTATTATCTGTGGCTGTTTGCACTTGTTCTGTTGCTGCAAGGCTGGGATCAGACCTGCGTCTTTCTTCCAGCCTCTGTTCTCTTCTTTTCCTTCGAGCCTCGGCTCGTGCATCAACATTGGAGGCTGAATCAGACATTCTAATTTTCTTTGTTTTTCTGTGAAGTTATTTTAGACTTAGGACAAAAGAAATTGGTCAAAACATCCAACAGATGATGTTTAGTTCTGACAATAGGGTCAGTCACGCATCAGAGAACAGAATTTGTTTTCCACCAATTTGCAGATTTCTGGTTGTCAACAATGACACATCTCAGTTTCTCCAAATGTACAACAGGAATAGCCTGAAACTCTCAGATATGACAACTTCAGTGGGTCCTATTTTACTACCTGTGGAAAAAAGAGAGAGGGATTAAATTTAACAGATACATACATGTACAGTGTAGCTCAGGATTGGACCTTAATTCATTAATGTAAAAGGCCACTGCTTGTTTATTTACTGAGCCATATATCATGCCAATGAATCTGTTATCTCTACTGATAATAAATTATGCAAAATACTCTCATGTTTTTCATTTATAGTATTACACATCTAATAGTGAAAAGACAAAATGCTTTATTTCAAGAAGAGGTTAATCAAGACTGAAAATAATGAGTAGAAAATGGTAAGTTTGAGGTCCTGTGTACCCTGGGTAAAACTGAATCATGACCATGTATGTGTGATGACTGCCCGTGACATGACCTCTCAAATGCATGTCTTTTGAGGGTATCATATATATCTGGGCTATCAGTTTATTTATGATCAAAACCTGAAAAATATCTACAACTTCAACTGGTTGGGGAATCAAATTCTTGTACTGTAAATAGGTAGGAATATTGCAGTAACTTTTATAACTCACAAACCTATTGACACACCGGCGAGTAGCCATTCAGGTTAACATTCTTAGCTGAGAGGCAAATGTGTCAAGTCATACAAATCATGAATTCAGTGACTAAATTCAAAACATACAAAACAAAGACTACAGGATTGTATATGCAAGTCGTGTACACAAAACATGTACACAGAAACCCAACTAATGAAACTCTAATACAATAACCAGTTTCAATAAAGGCCAACACAATCGTTCTGTTGGCAAACAAATGAGCAATTATTAAAGTTATCATCAAGTTATCTAGCAAAGCACTCAAGCATGAACAAAGATTAGAACTGGTCACTTGGCAATATGTATCTGCATGCAAAACATATTCGGTAAACAATCATTTTATTGAAGAGTCGGCCATCATTCAGCTAATAAACAAATGTGTGTATCATTGTTATATTCTGTGGTGCAAAACAGTTGGAAAGACTACAATTTCTGGACCAGAACTGACCAGAACTGTAGGACTTCTCAATTTACATATGCACAGCATGGCCAGTAATTATAGTCAAGTTAAACTTTATATTAGGATTTAATATTTGTGGACTGAGTACAGGGCATGCAGCCAATCATCTTCATGTAACAGATATTACAAACTCAAGTCAACATTTTGATGTCAAACTAAAACCCTTGGTGGTTACTCAGAATGACACTGTCAATTTTACTGTACATGTATCTCTGAATTTGGAAGTTTGCTTGTCGTGAATAAAGTAGCTAATATTTATAATATGCGACTGGTCATGGGTACCAGTTTTGAGTTTGTATTCTGCAGAGCTGTACAATCATGTACAAACATGTACAAGAATGCATGGGTCATTTAATTTTGTGGGGTAGACAACGAGTGGAAGAATTTCTAAAACAACTTAAAAAAGTAATAAAAAATTACAATATGAAGGAAACATTTTGTGTAACGTCAATAAGACATAATAATATACCTCATTTGGTCTGTCTGTATGGGAGAATATTTTGCCCAAGGTCTTTACTGTACAGACCGAGTGCAGCGAGGCCTGTGCGAAAGACCGAGGGCAAAATATTCTCCTGTACAGACCGACCAAACGAGGTTATTAAGATTTCTATTATATGGCTTTTCACTTGATTATGAAATGTTTGCAAAACAAACAAAAGTTGCGGGTCCACAAGTCCAAGAGGTCTATACAGCGAAATACAGGCCTAACTTTAAGCCAATCACAATGCAGGGATTTAGTTACAGATCTGGAAATATAGCTTGCCATATAATAAAAATAGTTAAAACAAAAGCTATATTATATAATATAATTTTTTTTTTTAATATTGTCTATTAAATTAATTATGCAAAACTTACATGTATGTGCATGCATGTCTTGTACAATAACCTTAAAATATCCTACATTGAAAATTGCATTGGTCACTTGGTTCAAATTGGATCGTTCAAATTGTCTAACAAATTCGAAAACTTTCATAACATTATCTACCAAAATTCATTAATAAATTTTAAAATTATCTTCAAAAATGTAAATATTTGAAGTTTAAATTCTAAACCCTTTGCAACCCTTTGGAGATTGTTCAAAAAATTGGATCGATTTTTATGAACTTTAGAATTTTTTGGAAAATATATTAAAAAGTGTTCAGAATTCTGTTGAAAATATTTTGATGATTTACAGAATCTTTTCGAAAATTATCACAATGTTTTAGGACAGAAAATCTTGAGAAGTGTTTGGACAATTTTCAGGGTCTGGCTGTTCAAAGAGTGAATAACTCTATCCAGCGAATAAATGCGTATTCAGTGGATAAGCGTTTACTGTTTAGCCTATTTTATCTGCTGCATAAGGATTTATCCGCTGCATAAGGATTTATCCGCTGGATAGGGCTATTCACTCTTTGAAAACCGGGTCAGAAGTACAATATTTCTGACTGTTTATTTGTCCTGTTGTATTTGTGTGACTGACCAACAAAATCAGCCCATACAATCAATTATTCCGTCATTGTTCTGGCACAGTTGTAAAGGAAATAATAGCTAAGCACTGTATGTGCAAAGCTATTAAATTCCAATAAAATTATTTTTATAAAACAATAATTAATTACATGTGTATATAAATATATCTTTATTTATATAGAGAGAATTTCTTTGTATTATTAACAGTTTTCATGACTCAGTTCTGGCTTCAATAGATCTGTCTCCACATAAAAATTCTAACACAGAAAATATATTTTTCAATTCAATTTTTATTATTGATTTTTATTTGCAATATCAATAAAAAAACACTGGTCTTTTCAGGTTATTTCTGAAACGTTCTAGAACAGATCAAGGATTTCAGCTATTTCCATCACTCAGCCAAACAAATTTTTTCATGTCACAGAACACTGATTGATATACCTCAAGCCATTTCTTTAAATTGGCATTTTATTTGAAAAACAACTTATAGTTACAGTCTACATTTTTATCTTTGAGCCATTTTTATATTTCTAATATTTTAGAAATTATAATAATTGAATATCAGTTCTAATGATCAGACTGAATTGTACAGTCTATACTAAGTCAATACAGTATTTTAAAACGTAAATATTCGGATGTCAGAAGAGGACATAACCCTTTCAAAGAACTGATTTTGCACATGGCATCACAATAACAGCCAGCTGTTCAGTGCCATATATTACCACGAACCAGGTTGGAATTTTTTAGCCAAATTGACGTGAAATTGACTATTAAGAAACAGTTTTCAATTTGCAAGTTATCATTTTACGAACCCTGAGTCGCATCTGCAGTACAGTCACGTACATAAAAATTAAAATTTTCAAGAGCAGTCTGACTCACGACTGACTGTGTTGGTACATGATAAAGAATCTTCGAGTGTTTCAGACCATTTAGTCGATCAACAAACCGACTGCGATTATATCACCAAATTTAGAATATCAGCAAATGTCTGGTTGCTTCAGTGACAGTGTTTAAAAAAGAACACTCCAAGTCCAACTGCGAGCGGTGTCGCGCGATCGTAGTTTCTATTACCAACAGAGATTGTATATTTAATATACATGTATGATCAGAAATATCAATTTCAACCAATATTAAAACTAAATTGTTTTTACCTTACTAAATGTAAATCCTCCTGGTTCACGATCGAGTTGTTCAACTTTTTGATAAACACTATGCTCGCTTTGTTTGCTTTGACAAGTGATTTAATGACAAAGAACTGGCTCAGCGGCCACGGGAAATGCGTATTTCCTCTGCAAATTGATGACTTGTCACTTAACTTGGGCAAAATCCGAGGAGTAATGCAGGACATCAGACTAGAGGAGACCTCGGTGTCACGACAGAGTTTTATCAGTATAAATGACAACCATGCAAGGAACTGACCAATTCTTGCCACACCTCACATTACGTATTTACATTTGAACTGAGCCCCGAACACAAATAGCAGCAATGTTTTGACAAAAAACAGATGTAGCTCTTTGCAACGCCAGACATTGATTTTCTTTCATATCATTAGATCTGAACCGTTGAGAAAATGCCGTAAAGACTTTAGCATTGTTTATTTCGTATTCGCCTTACTTGTGAGAAACATCGCTATTTGAGTATTTATATTCTTCGTTCTTCGAGAAGAACACTTTCAAAGCACAAACTGACAAAGCATATATATCACCTCAAACCGGCCGGCCAAAACCCGGAACTTTTTTGAACAAACTTGCGAAAAGTCGATTCTTCAAACTGTTATTCGTTCTATGTTATTTGCTTTCAAGTCTAAAATCTTCTGCCACGTTTTATGATACGTATGGCTTTCAAGTATGCGTGGTGAATGTGTTTTAGTCTATTAAATCTTCAATATGTCGATAGACTGTCAATAATTTTTACGGTTTTGTAACGCAATTCAAATCCATGTCACTTTTTAAAATATAGTTGTACGTTTACAATATTTTAGAAAAAATCTCGCTCCGATTGCATTTCTACAATGATAATAAGTTTGGTGAAGGAATAACAACTCTATGTTTGTGAAGCTACAACTATGAATTGCATATTTAGAAACTAGAAGGAAGATTAACTTGCGATAAATTCGAGTTTATATCAACAAGCCGCGAACTGTCAACTGAAGCAGTGTCATACCGCGTTCCTTCCTCCATACTAATTTCCCAGCTGTTTACTAAATTATCTGCGAAACACGTTTATAAAAACCTTAACTTTTAATTTCTACCAAACAAATCACTTCAAGTGAAGTTCGAAAGCAACAGAGCTCCGTTGTGAAAACTTTGAATATTACGTCGAACAAAGAATCACCGGAACTACGTGAAATAACCAGGGGCCGTATTGTCTATTGATGGCAGTCACCATACCAGCATCTGAATCTGGAATCATAAAGTTTAAAAGTACTTACTGTTAGGTTGTCTGTGAAAATATCTCTTCTTCCACTGTAAAATGACAACGTCCACGGCAAAAACAAGAACTCCAATCCTCAACTCGCAAGTAACTCGCGCACAGATTAAACCCAAACGTTCAGATCCTTGTCAACTGACGTGCTACAAAATATATTCGCTCATGCTTAGCTGTCTGGAGTCAAAAGGTCACAACTGATGGGCAATTTGATATCATGACAAGCGATCTAGCTGAACTCAAGGTGCAGCAAAACCGCGGAAGGAAAGCAATCCGCCATATTCTCGTACTACCTCGGCGTGGGACACCGCTGTCACTACGTGCTGGCTCGCAGGGTTTTGTATCAAGAAAACCGGAAGTGAAACGAGCACTTTATCCTTGTTTCTGCACCTGCCCTCGGGCGATATCTCTTGATATTGCTTCCATTGCTTGACTCCGGGTCAGTACCGCTGCAAAAATGGCAAAAATATGCAATTAATCGTTTCTACCGCTATCAGAATGACATCTACCGGCTAGCGGTCTGAAGGCGGATCAACAATTGAAAAGATATTCATCAGATCAGAGGCGGTGACAATAACTCACAAATTTAATAGAATACTGCGCGCGGCACTGAATCCCGCAATGTGTTAAAACCATAAGTTTGCCAATCGATTCCTATTGCAGACTACAAGTCATTTTGCTGTGTAGTAGTATACTATACATCTTTAATCGCGGTATCTCTGACGTGCCATTTTTTGGCTTAGTTGATTCCCCGTTGATTCTCTTTCGCCAGAGATATGAAAGTGGCAGCGCGGTGAAGCTCGTCGCATGATTATTATAATAATAATAGTATTAATAATCATATTAACAATAATTATAACTATAGTATAATTTATATGGCGCTGTTTCTTTGGCATCCAACAGCGCTTTATAATATCTACAATGATGTCACATCGCATAATAAATGAATAAGATTACAAAAAAGTCTAAGAAAATATACTCGCTGAAACATATTGGGTGCAACTGGGTTCTTGTGTCGAGCAGTGTCAGGAAAAATCTTAGCAGTCATGAAATAAAAGTTTTACGCTCAAAACAACTGGCCCAGGTTGCTAATAAAAGAGTTAAATTTAGCCCATACTCCATAGTTAGGCGAAATTTAAATGAAAATTAATCATTTACGAATACCTAATTCCTCATAAAGACATTATTATTATTATTATTATTGTTATTATTATTATTATTATTATTATTATTATTATTATTATTATTATTATCATCATCATCATCATCATCATCATCATCAT
>JANUFV010096526.1:0-10413 GCA_024757865.1 Epizoanthus scotinus
CATACATACATACATACATACATACATACATACATACATACATACATACATACATACATACATACATACGTACATACGTACATACATACATACATACATAAACACATACACACACACATACACACATACATACATACATACATACATACATACATATCAAACATGGCCGCCGCATACATTCTTCTTTAAATCCGGCTCATGTTTGTCATGTCATATCTCAGCTAGGAAATACATTCTTGCTCCAATATTTCACCAAGTTTTGTATTTTTGTAACCTCTACAGGCTCAGATACATCTTAGTGACCCTGGTTAAAAATGTATAAATGTGAGGGTCACGTGACGTCAGTGATACATATGTCCGTTCATCCATCCATATATCCGTCCAGTTTGCCAGACTTTAACCTTTCTATTTATAGATATCTATCCAACCATTATTTCTTGTATCATTCCATGAGACAATACGCCCAAAAATGCAACCATATGTAATCAATGCGCAGCCATTTACTTCCTCCATGGACCACCCTTAATGTTATTGTTTCACTTAAAGAGTTGTTGAAGTGTAGCCGGAAAGCTGTGAAGCTGAGAGCTCCTGAGAGAATCGCCTCATGTCAAAAATAAAAGAAAGCGAAACCCTATACTCATCGGCTGGCCTGCTTGGAGTATAAGGCCCATAAGTGCACAAAACTGGGTTGGTGAGTGTGATGAAGCAGGGCCAGGGAGCTCTCTATAGAATGAAAGAAAATCCTCGATTAAAGAACTCTGTTATCTTGGAAGTCTGAGAAGGAAAACATGGATTTTTAAACTGGAACACTAGCACTGGAACAAATTCAAGAAAGATATCCATTCTCCCTTCTAAACACCACTACACACCAGCTGTCCCAAGCACATGACATTACAGACACACGTGTCATCACAGCTTCAATTTCACTCAAGCAAGGAATTGTTACAAAGCATAAACGTTTATTCACCTGCAAAACTAATCAGAGATCTTTTATTGTCTAATGTGACAACTTCCGTTATTCTTTGTTAAGTTCGTTTGTATCGTTAATGTATCACAATAAAAGCTTTTGCTTTTTACAATTGTTCTTCTTTGGGAAATAGATTTTTTTCGCTTCAAATTCTGGAGGGATAGAGTTTTTTGCAAAAAAGAGGTTCCGTTGCAAGAAACTCTAGCTTCAAAAATGGAAACCAATTTTTATGCAAGTTCTCAAAAACTATTTATTTTGAAAGAACCAGTGAACTATGATAATTTTAAAAACCAAATGTTTTCACGACGGTACATAACAAAATAGACTGCTTCGGACACTAAACACCGGCTGGTGTATCGCCGATTATGGCTCGGGTTTTATATAATTTTGAGTAAAGCTTGGATAAGGAAAATGCTCAGTCGAGCTGCGGCAATGCCGTGCAGGGCTTGGAAATATTTCCCAAAGTGAGTAAATTAGAGTTCTAAAAATAGTTTAGATCAACTGATAAAGTGGTTCAGTTTTTAAGGATTTTCCTTTCAACCCAGAATTATTCTTGGTTGTTATGGCGGCCTCACCGACAACAAGCCGGAAGTGTATGTTTCAAGGTCCCGCTGTCCATCTTGCAAGGTTGCGGGTTATATCAATGTTTCACCCCGGCAAAAAAATAAAAACTGATTTGAGGAAATTTGACTCACGCGCTGTCATTAAGTGTGACACTAACAGGAACTCTCCGACCTCACTCGTTCGTCGCTACAAGTACACCGGCGAAAACCACAGAGACCAGAGGGTGCACCTCGCAAAATATTACCGCAGTTGTACAAACAAGTAAGAAACCACAGCGGGAAAATCACTTTTCTCAGACTTGATTTGGAAGCACAAAGCTACGTGCTTGATTTTGGTAAGAAATGTAAAGAAGTCTTACCAATAATCTTGAATAATAGTTGTTCCTTCAATTCAGTATAAATCTAGCTTTGTAAACTTTCAGTCCTCTATACAAGCTTGACTTTATAACCTGTGTATAACTGTCCAGAAGACGTTGCTTGTAGTATAGTCAGAGTCTGAAATTTAAATTCCACCGATCTCATACACCTGCCTAATCCTTTGAGATCGGAGGAGGTCGGAGCCAGTTAGATGGATTAACGTCTTTACTTTTAAAAACATTAAAACCAAAGCGCTAGAAGGTAGACTTTCTCTAAATTCTGATATAAACAAGGAGTTCTTTCATCTTCACATCATAGCGGGTGAGAGACACGAGTTTGTTGTTTTCATTTTCCTAATAATAGAAGTAGCTTTGTCAATTACAATAACAGTCCTCCGTGTTTTGTAGAAACTAATAGAGAAGTGTTTGGACTTAACAAATAATAGAAAGTAGTCTTTGTGTGACCCGCATAATAGAAGTAAAAGCCGACAAAGTTTGATAAATGTATATTATAATGAATTCTGTCCACATGATGTGCAGAATCTATAGCTACTGTCGCTACTGTGAGTGCTTGAGAATATAAATTCATTGAAACGGGACAAACATTAATAACATAATAACAGCGGTCGTAGAATGGCAAGGAAAACTAGAAAGAGTTCTTATATAAATCAGTAGGCGATGTTGACAGTTTCGAGGGGCTTGTTGCTTCAATATTTTCTTATTGTTACAAGATAGGATTGAATAAAACATGTTTCTGGTATGTTTACTTGGCCCTAGTCGCGTACCCTTTGACGAGCTTTATTAACTTTTCTAACCTCCGTGTAAAAAGGAAATGCTTTTCATGGCTGTCTCAAGACTTGTGTCTCCGACAGCTAATTGAATTCCGCCTTCGATTATCTGCAATAATGAGTGATAATTGACACCCTTTTCAACAACTAATATATCTCCTAATTGAATAATGGAACAGTTAATTTAGATTCACAAGTTCAAAGAAGTGATGAAAGTTGTCCGCAGTTGACTTAAAAAGTTTTCGGCACTTTTAGTGTGTCAAATGTAACGCAACTGAAGCCTTTTTACATAATTATGTCCGGCAGAGAGCTTAAGACCACAATAGCTTTTAATAAACGAACAAACGGGTTAGTGTGTAAACAGCTCTCCACTGAAGCTGTCATTAACTGAAGTTCAGAAAGCATGTTTGAAGGGGACGACAAAAGGAGACATCTGCACGTAAAATCACACACAGCTCTTAAAACCTCAGAGTCCGGAACAGCCACGGAAACTTAAACATAGTCTTGCACTCTGGATGCAGCTGGCTGTCCGCGATCGACATGTACTGCCAAGATCCCTGCTATGGCTATCCGCCGCAAACTCATTACTTCCACTCCAATATGATAACTCCACAAGGCCACACAATTCTTCCAGAAGGTCCATATAACTCCCCTCCGCCGTGTTTCTACACAAATTACCCATCACATTCGTTTCCAGAGCACTCGAGAGCACAGGCAGTTGGCGTACAGAACTCGTTTCAGTCCTACAATCGGCTCCCTTCAAGTCATCTACCAAGAATACCTGATAATCTTGCCCAACAGCCTGCCAAAGCTACTCAAGGTATTTGCTAATAATTCGCTGACAGGACATCAAATTTTAATTTAATGTAAAATACTTAGTGATAAAGTAAGTTTAAAGATCTTTGCCTCAGGCTTGGGGCTAAACGGGGTACGTTAACCGTTCATTTGACGGACTAGTGGTTACATGATCGATAATTTGATAAAAGGGGCTGAAGTCGCATCTTGCAGCTGTTGAAATATCACTCTTGACTGGTATTAAATTCATAACACAACCCAGATGCATAAAGATTGACTGACTGACATCCGTCCTTTAAAATACGACTGAGCAATCTTTTATTTTTAGAATGCCTCCTAGTTTAAAATGTTTAGTACAAGATTCGTGTCTTCACTCTGCCAGAGTTTAAGCCGACTTGTAAACAAGTCTATCCCTCGAGGTTGCAATACTATTAAAATATATTCTAAACTATACAAAACAAGCCCTACTTTGATCGCAAGTTTTTAATATTTTACTCTGAATCAGGGTAATTGCTTTACTGACATCTTCCGTTCCTACATCTTCCTCGCTGACTTAAACTGAAATCGATTGGTCGAATTCACACAAGGCGGTTGTACAGATACACTTTACAATCTATCGCTCCCTTGGTTTCGGATCTGACAGATGTACACGAAATGTGTTCTTCCACTGTTCCCATTGAATGCCATTTGAACATCTCAAACTAAGTGACAGTATCACTTAAACTAAAATGTTGCTAATGGCTTTATCGCCGTTTTGTCAGCCGTTAATTATCTCTCTTTAGAACTTGCCTGTCAAAAGCAAACTGTTCAGTCTGGGAAGGTACAAGGAAAACCAAATACTCCATCAACGTTATCACCTTAAGAAGCTAATTCAAACGAAAATGACTTAACATCTTGCAATGAGTGACATTTTGGACCCTCATTTTCAGGCGAAGTGTGTACGCACAAATTAGCACCTTAGATATGCAGTAAGAGCTTTTAAAAAACTTCTTTGTCAAATTTGCTGATTCCCTGATCTGAAGGTCTGATCGAGGAAAATAGAAGCAGAGAAGAATATGTTTGAACATAATGATATTGCGATGTATTTTGAGATAGACGAGTAAAACGTTCGATTATTCAACGTTCCTTTTATCGATTTCCTAAAAGTCGGTATTTGTTTTAATAACCTGACTGGAAGATACATACATACATGGGTTTATTTGACTACTTCTTTCTACTAATGCCAGTTAAAAGTGCAAAGTCAAATACAAATATCCATGAATACAAGACTTTCAGATAGTGCTAAGAGGCCCTAAGACCATATTGAACCATTAAAAAACCACGTCTCAAAAGAGAGGTCTTTGATCCATGCTGGAAATAAACAACGTTTTACCATTTAAAAAAACCCAGCTTTGACAGCGGAAGTAAGTTGACAAGTAAAGTGGAATGATTTTCACACGAGCGTCAGTAATGTTTTAAAGTTTAGAGCAGTGTAAAATCTACTAGAGCTGCAATCTTAAATTTAGGCATTAACAGCTAACGTAACAGCAAACGTTTTGCGCCGAATGTGTTCAGCTGATATCTCACTCACGTTCGGAAATGTTCCAAAAGATTCGCACCGTTAATAATCTTCAAGATCTATTTCTCCTCTACTTTTACTTTTAATCTGCCTGATTTTTACAGAACTGATTACCACTCACAATTTTCCTTTTGATGTTCAAAAGTTGCTTTTACTGCAAACAACATTCTACTACCCAAGAGTCGGCCAGAGCGAAGGAAAGTGGTTCTCACCACTGCTGATATAATGGACGAAGGGAGGTGCAGCGCGGGGATTTCTTCCCGCCAAAACTCACCACATTCATATTATGGCCAAGAACTGACCACTCGGGTAACCTGATTTATGGAAATCGCTCTAAATGCTGAGCGATAAACAATTTGGATTATTTTACCTTATTACCAATATCTCTTCACTGCAGTTTGCTCATACTTTTAGTATAGAAAGAAGACTGTTTTCAGTAAGTTGCAAAGCTCCGTCTAGAAAAATTAAATTTGACTTGAAAAACGTGTATAGTTTTAAAACAGATGCATGCAGTAACTGGTGAATTTTGCATTGTAGGCGTGTGTTGTTTTCATTTAGAAATTCCAAATCCATATTTAATAACAATTTTACTGGACACGCCTGTCCCGGCATTTTACTGTCATTGTTTTAAAACACAAAGAATGGATTTTCTCAGCATGTTTTGTGTATTTTAATTAAAATATCTGCTTATAGCGCAGATGAATTAAATTATGAAGAAAATGAACAATGCTCCTGAAATATTGATCTCCTCCGTCTCCCTCTTACAAAGACCGCCAAGTTTCAGGGTTCTTTTAAGTACAGTGTTACCAAAACATGGAACACTCTGTCTGTACATATTGGAAATGAGCCATCTCTCAACCGTTTTTGTATATTGCAATTTGATTTAGATTATACGGCAGATGCCAATTTAAATCAGCCTACACTTTTAAAAAAAAATAAGAACCAGTAAAAAACATTTCAGGCTCAGTGTTCTTATTTTTCAGTTTTTAAAACAGTTTTAGGCTATTTAAGGCATTTTTGCGCAAATAAAAGGGAATCTAGAAATAACAAGTTATCGTGGTAGAAAAACATAAGTAGGATTATGATAAGTCGGAAATGAACGTGGATTGTTAAAATTGGGGAAGATTAAAACGGATTATAACCTCTCAATTTAATTTCGGTCCAGGCTAGACAATAAATAAGTTACATCCATTCGCTGTCAAAATTGTATTTCTTGTGTTTAGACACTTTGTTTTTACAATATATAATAATTTTATCATTTCTTATTATCCTGTTGAGCTGAGAACTTGTGTTTCAAGACTGTCAAGGCTTTGTTCCTGACTTATTAAACAAGAGAGCATGCGCATAATTACCGTGACACAGCCCCTTTAAAATGTTCTTATTTTGTTCATATTGGTTGTGTTTCACTTGGCATTTTACTAAACTCTCATAAACATTTCGAATGAAGTTCTATTTCAGCTTTAGTTTGTTCTTATTTTGTTCTTATTTTTTAGGCAATTTCAGCCTGAATGTTGTTATTAAGTTTGTTCTTATCAAAAGAAAAAGGTGTAACTGTCAATCTGTATAAAACTATCATAAATAAATAAATAAATACTTCTAAAAAAAAATGATTATCTTCGACTATTAATTTGGCCATTCAAATTGTGAAAACCGGCAATTTCAAGTGCTTAACAAACGGTTATTGTTACTCCGTTACCACCTGGCAATACAAGTAATATAACAGTGATATTATCAGTTATTTATTGTAGCCTTTCAGAGAGAAACTAAGATAATAAATCCTTTCTCATTCACGAGAACAACCTTGTTTCTTTCCACAGAATTAAGCCCTGGTGTTGCCAATTCACTGCCAGTGTATTTCCGTGTTAAAACCTCTCTGTCCAGCCACAATGGAAGGAGGTGCAGAAAGTCTCGCACCGTTTTTACCGAGTTACAGTTACGAATCCTAGAGAAGACTTTCTCTGGACACAAATACCTGGATACTTCACATCGCGCTAAGATCGCTCAGACTCTGAGCCTGAATGAAACCCAGGTGAAAACATGGTTCCAGAATCGGCGAATGAAATGGAAGAGAGAGTCCCCCAGCAGTGCGAGGGCCATGGATAGAGCAAGAGAAAAGAGCTGTGAGAAAACGACAGTAAATAATGACGTCAACCAATTAACGTTCTTGGCAAGTTATTAAATGTAGAGAAATACATTTCAGAAAAATGAAAAGACTGGGAAGGCAGTGTTAGACATACTACCTATATGCCAGTGTAAACAATAAACGCTATACACAGATCTTGCTCCAGAACGGAATTGTTCACTGGTAGACATGTGTTTGTACAATGCGAAGGGCAAGGGGGGAGGGGGCGGGGGAGGGGATAGCTGCTGCACTGCATGCACTTGGAAACTTGTCAAGAGCACTTGTCAACAACTAGAACACATTTAGTGAAACTGGCCTTCATGACTCGTGCATATGCTTGGAACATGTCCGTACACTCTTTTTATTGTATAAGAACCTTTTTTACAAGAACGTTGAGGCTGAAAAAAGCCCAAAATTTAAGAACATGCTAAGAGCATACCTGAGGCTGAAGATAGATGGAGACAACTTTTATTTTACACACTGTAAAAAGTGGAAACAATTTGTTGTTGAACTGTAAAATAATGACTAATGTTCGTGCACTGACATCGCCTCTTGGCTGCTACTACTATGTGCATATACAATAGTAACTAGTAACCCTTGTACATCTTTTAAGAAAAACACTAAAATACTTTGAATGCAGAGCTGACTTAGCTTCTGATCTATATATATATATATATATATATATACCCAATACTAAAAATAAGAACATTTTAAGAACATTTGAGGCTGAAATCACCTGACTTAGCTTCTGATCACGGTACGAGCACTGAGCCATGGAAAAAATGAACATTTGAAGAACATTTGAGGCTAAAATCGTCAAAATAATTAAGAACGTTCAGCCTCGGTCCAAAACTTAGACGTTCTTATAAAACAAAAAGAGAGTATGAAATATTAGTGAGAATGAAATCGATTATGATTCACTCGAGCTGCTGTTCTTCATATACAACTGCTAGAACTAAACGTTGTGAACAGAATAGTTTAGCTTTAATAAGTCCTCAAGTACAATGAAATTGAAAGCGATAGTAATTACTGAGTCATAACGTTATAATCTCATACTAAGAAAGAGCGTGAGAAAAGGAGATACAAATTGATAAATTGTTTAGTCAGAAAGTCAAGTCGGGAATATATTGAAATCAAACAAGTTATATTACAACTTCTTTTGCTAAAGAGATCTAAATATTATATAAATGAGTTTACTAATATGTGAGTATTACTTGTCTCAAAATTTACAAAGAGTTCAGAAAGTACTTGTCAATAAACACAACAGAAAAAACTTAATGGCTGAATGAGAAGTTCGCTTCCTTAGATCGGTAGATACACTGTAGGTAGATACTTTACTTTTACATTTTTTGGACTAAACTAGGAGCACTTATAATTTTCAGTACATATATTCCAGTAAGTAACAAAATAAGACTTCTCTACGTCAATATTCACAAGAGACTTTAGAGATTGTTGAAAGATTGCCGAGGAGTTAGTTCATACTCTTGGACTAACCTGGGATCAATAAACGTTTCCGTACATTACAATATTTTCAGAAAGTAACAAATTTTAAAATATTTCTTTACGCCAGTATTCACAAGAGACGTTCAAAGATTGCTGAGGAGTCAGTTCATATCCTGAATGTCTTCGGGGGTATACTTGGCTGACGTGTTACTATTTTGGTATCTTACAGCTGAGAAAACAAATGGCTGGATCATATAGAAACGTTTTTACACACAATGAATGCTTTATTTATTAAAAGTACTAAGATTAAATGCTTGGAATTGTCTCAAGCGGTTTTTTTCTTCGAGGATTAATGCCAGACCGTTGCACGTGGTGTTGCCTCGATTCTCCCACGCAAATGCAAGGTTAGCTTGTCTTTTAATATCCAAGCCTGAAATGGGCGAAACGATACGATTGCGGTTGGAAGGAGGTTGAAACTTAGTACTTAGATAAATATTACACTGAAGGGACTCTGGGCACAAATGTATAAAAGTCTACTGAAAAGTAATAACACATCAAGCGAGCTTGCCTCTCTCATTAAACTGACATTAATGCCACAGACGTCTCGCAATCTCCTTAGTAATGCGAGAAAGCAGGATTAGTAATATTTACCCTCTTCACAAAACGTCTGCCACACTGAACTGTAGAATGCCGCATATGAACTGTTTTATTGTTAGAATTGTGATGTGAAAATATCTCAAGACTACAAACAGTTACTAGGCGGTAAGTACTAGATAGCTGGCGCGGATTAATGACACGACATGTTTTGTGTGGGATCTGGTTTGACAAAGCTGAGAAAACATTCGAATCTGTCAAAGGTCTTCCTTTGAAAAAAGCGCATTGCTCAGGTAATTCGGAGAAAATAATCGAATGGGCCAGCGGTAAGCTGTTCAACTGATATCTCGTCGCTTGCATTATGTAAATTCACGCAGCGGTTTCGTGACGTGTTCAAAAATATTTTTCCAATTCTAAACTCTATTTTTATAAGAACCTTTTGTATGAGAATATGAGGTTGAAAAACCTCCAAAATTTGAAAATATGTAACTCAGTCGCAATGGGGATCGCCGAAGTCGTTTAACGATGATCGCCGAAGCGCATTTCCACTGATACATAAGTCATCGCTGAGATCGTGTCACTACTAGCGGTCCAGCTCACAATTCCAATCGCAGGATGTACGTCCTGTTTCTTCTCCCGGCCACATCCTTGTTTTATTATTTATTATTTAGCAAATTGGTGACATGTTTATTAAATACATAAAATATACTAAACCATGTTTTAAAGTTTTATGACAAGTGAACCGCTATGGACAAAAATAGATCAAATACTGAAATAGAATCAACCAGTTTAGTTACATTTCTTCATAACCTGAAGATGACCTTAATGGTTGAAAACGTTAGTTCTTACAAAGACATTTTACCATTTTATATGATTGAAAATAAACCAAGCTTTAAGGTTTTATGACAAGTGAACCGCTATGGACAGAGTATCCGAAGCCAAGCTCTTAAAACGTTAATACAATAAGTCTGTTGTTTTCACAATAAAAAGTCAAAGATGGTCACCGAGAAAAAGACTCTTTCAATTTTGAAACTAGCAATTCTATTGACATCACGGTTAATGTTAAGGGTATAAAAAAGAGAATCCACCAAAAATACAAGTTTGGAACAAATCCGATTCCACTGGGAGGAACGAGGACCCGGACCAGTCACTTTGTGACTTTGATCGTGCGTGGGTTCAGCTCCTGATCGCCATGATATAATGGCACTGGAGGGGGGGGGGGGGGGG
>JANUFV010096637.1:0-16064 GCA_024757865.1 Epizoanthus scotinus
TGTACCATCCCAGGAGGGTAGGGTTAGGGGAGATGTGTTCTTGAGTATTGTGGGTATACTGACAGTAACCTCAGATATGTTCATAATCTATGTACCATCCCAGGAGGGTAGGGTTAGGGGAGATATGTTCTGGAGTATTGTGGGTATACTGACAGTAACCTCAGATACGTTCATGATCATAATATTTTGAACAAAAATTGACAACAAAGTTGGTTCTATAGCTCTGTTTGGTCAGGCAATTTTAGCAAAAGTTTAAGTTTTATTTCATATTAGTATAGCATAATCTTCTTTTGACAATGAAGGGAATACTGTTCAATTTGAGCTTAGTGGAGTTAATGATATTAATTTTTGTTGTTGTTACACTTTTGTTCACCAGATGGAATGCAACATTTCATGATTACTCCTCCCATCTCACCCAAGATAAAGATTATGGTGAGTGAGATTTTAAACAGGTGCTGTAAACAAGGAATTATGGCTTAACTGCAGGATTCCACAGCAAATGGCTTTAAAATAGTTTGAGTTTGTGAGAAAACATTTATGAAGTACATCTAGGCCATATCCGTGCATTGGCCACACTCTAAATATTTTATTTTTTGAGCTACAAATGCTCCTATCTGCATGTAAACTGAACTGCAGTTTTAGACCTGATTTTCTTCTAACAAGATTTGCCTTATCCATACACATCATAATTAGACTTAACATGTCTTGAGGCGGGGCATTGGGGGTAGCAGAAACTGCAAAACCACAAAACCACAAACAAACGCATCAAAAACCGCAATACCACGTTAAAAATAGCTGAAATACCAAAACCGCGAGGTAACAAACGATTGTGACATCTTTAGTATCACTAACATTAAGTAATATCCTGAGTTCCAAATGTTAATCACTGTACATGTGTAGTTCCATCGAAAACAACATAAAGAGTAAACAAAACTGTTGTCAAATATACAAATTAGCTGCCTGACGGGAGACCTAACAAAGATAAACCGAAACTAGTAAAAGATTTAGTATTACAATAATTATTACTGTGTTCATTTAACCATTGCTTTGATACTAATGCTGACATTGATAATCGAAGACTCGCAAAATTTCCAGTTCCTTTTAGATTATATACTATACTATAATGTAACTATAATGTACTGCATGTTGTACTCTAATGTACTGTATGATGTACTATAATGTACTGCATGTTGTACTGTAAGGTACTGTATGATGTACTATAATGTACTACATGATGTACTATAATGTACTGCATGATGTACTATAATGTACTGCATGTTGTACTATAATGTACTGCATGTTGTACTATATTGTACTGTATGATGTATTATAATGTACTGCATGATGTACTATAATGTACTGCATGATGTACTATAATGTACTGCATGATGTACTATAATGTACTGCATGTTGTACTATAATGTACTGTATGATGTACTATAATGTACTGCATGTTGTACTGTAAGGTACTGTATGATGTACTATAATGTACTGCATGATGTACTCTAATGTACTGCATGATGTACTATAATGTACTGCATGATGTACTATAATGTACTGCATGATGTACTATAATGTACTGCATGATGTACTCTAATGTACTGTATGATGTACTATAATGTACTGCATGTTGTACTTTAAGGTACTGTATGATGTACTTTAATGTACTGCATGTTGTACTATAATGTACTGCATGATGTACTATAATGTACTGCATGATGTACTATATTGTACTGTATGATGTACTATAATGTACTGCATAATGTATTATAATGTACTACATGATGTACTATATTGTACTGTATGATGTACTATATTTAGCCATGTGTAATCATATATAATGCTAGACACGGGTATACATTGACAACCTTGTGGAGCCTAAATTATTTTGTAGCCCACTCTTATTTGTCTCTACATGTAACTGTCGTCAGAACCTTCAGTCTCTGTGATATTATAATATAAATAATTAATACGATTTATTATTATCTTATTATCATCATTTGTTGGCTTCAGATATGCATCACATGTGCTCAAGTTCTGATGGATTCTCAGTAACAATGGATGCGTCTACAGGTAATTAAGTCGATCAATTACCAGCATTGTCTCCATATTTTGATATTGTATATATTAATTAATTTTACATATTTTTTGTCATTAGCTTGTTTTCTGTCTTAAATTAATCAGTTGTAGTTGTTATGCATGTATTCAGTTAATGTAATCCCAATTTGACAGGTGACATTTTGTGGACAAAGAATTATGGTTCCCCTGTGGTTGGGATCTACTTATTTGACAATGAGGGACTTCGTAAAGTTGGTATCAATCATATTGCCAGAGAAACACTTGAGCATCTCATAGGTTCCAATGCTACAAATGGGGAGAAAGGTGAAACAAACACTTTCCATGATGACAAAGGAGAAATCGTATTGCAGTAAGTGTTGTACTCTAATGTACTGCATGATGTACCGTAATGTACTGCATAATGTATTATAATGTACTGCATGATGTACCGTAATGTACTGCATAATGTATTATAATGTACTGCATGATGTACTATAATGTACTGCATGATGTACTATAATTAATGTACTGTATGTTGTACTATAATGTACTGCATAATGTATTATAATTAATGTACTGTATGTTATACTATAATGTACTGTATGTTATACTATAATGTACTGCATGATGTACTATAATGTACTGCATGTTGTACTATAATGTACTGCATGATGTACTATAATGTACTGCATGATGTACTATAATGTACTGCATGATGTACTATATTGCACTGCATGATGTATTATAATGTACTGCATGATGTACTATAATGTACTGTATGTTGTACTATATTGTACTGTATGATATACTATAATTAGATATTTAAACTAATATGCACATCTGGAGGGCCACAGGGCTATGAATGGCAATTCACTATTATGTCTCCTTCAGTAAATAACGTTTCTTACTAACCTATTCTTGTACTTACTTACTTGCACGCTTGTTAGCTACACGTAGCTTGCTTACTTGCCTACTTGCTTACTTGCATAATTGCTTGCTTGCTTAATTGCTTGCTTGCTTGCTTACTTGCTTGCTTGCTTGCTTGCTTACTTGATTGCTTGCTTGCTTGCTTACTTACTTGCTTAATTGCTTGCTTGCTTAATTGCTTGCTTGCTTACTTGCTTGCTTACTTGCTTGCTTGCTTACTTGCTTGCTTGCTTACTTACTTGTTTGCTTGTTTACTTGATTAATTGCTTATATGCACTCATGATCATAGCTGTGCTTACAACCTGTGTATATGTACTTAATTTCTGTCCAGAATGCTCAAATGTTTTCACATGGATGAAACTGCTCATTTTTGAAATTGAGGAATGTTTTTAATGTATATTTTATTACAGTACAATTATCATTTATGTTTATCTTAAAAGTCACTTTGTTTTGTTATTAGACCAACGCTGTACATCGGAGAGCACTCTGGGGGACTGTATGCTCTCCCTTCTCTTGTGGAAGAGGGCTCCGCACTTGTTGAAGTAAGTTTATAGAGTTAAACTTCTTTCAGTACATTAATATATATACTCGTCAGTGTATCTGTTGTTTGAGAATAATTGCTATACTAAAATATGAATACCTTACATGAAATCTATACTACATCTTAATTTCACGATTTTTAAATAATTAAACCTTGTACCATTTAATTTTGTGATTTGCAGAAATTGTAGTCATTCAATTTTCGCCATTTCATTAAATCTTTTCATCAAATATCCTTTCGGATGAGAAGTGAGTGGAACAATCAAAGAGAGGATTATTTTACTTTTGTTTTTGAAATTGTAACTCTTTAGATACTGCCAAACAGTTCAGTGCAGCAACTAGATGAAGATAATAGTGACGTTGAGAGCAAAATAAACTGGAGGTTGAACAAGATTCTGTAACGTCTGTAGTTTTCAAAACAAGAATTTTTACGATATCTTTTCAATTGATGTTGCAAAATGCTATCTACTGACAATAGGGTAGTAAAAACGTTGTCAATACCATTACATTAACCAACAAGACTGGTACTTGTATCTCCTATAGACCAAGGTACATCTTATTGGTGGTCCCAAACCATCCAGGCCCCTCACTCATCCATCACAGCCCAACAAGCCACCAGCAGTTGTGCCATCATCTAAGGACCAGGATGCATTGCCACCACCACCTCGCCGTCCTCTCCAACAACCGAAGATCCTTGAACCTAAGGCAGCCCTGATTCTAGGTCACCACAAGGTTCCACCAGTTGCCACTCTCCAGCAACTTCATATCACTCATATTCCCAATAAGTTGATGGATATGTATGTGCGGCATTACCATAATATGCAGGCTAGCAATGCCAGGGAGTCTCGTCAGGCCCAGTTGGAGAATGCAAGTGCCAAAGATGCAGAGAGACGTCGGCAGCAGGAAATGTTTGAGATGATAAAGATTCAACAGCGGTTGCTGTACACTGTCATTGCCACTATTGGGATTCCTGTGGTTCTGTTGGTTGTGTTTTATATCGAGGTACGTATCTTGGACCTGTGTGGACTGTACGGGTGTATTTCAGTATAAAAGTACTGCCAAAAGCAAGACTCCTGCAGCCCACTAGAAATAAAACAATGGGTTTATATTTATATATCTTATAAACTAAAGATCATATTAGTACCATACATTTTTTCACTGGAATTGTCAACACCAAACTAGTCGGGAAATCAAACTTGCTAGTTTTATGACTGTAAATAGGTTATGTAAGCTCTGTATTCGATTGAGCACTCTAATACTGAAGTTGTTTGTCCCTCTCCAACAACACAAACTTCAGGGGCTATTCAAATTTTCTGTTAATTTATTGTAAAAACTGAATGCAGCAACTCGTGGAGTATCATCTCAGAAAATAAATTATTGTCAAATAACTTGAAAAAAGCATTTAAAAATCTACAGCAAAGGAACTCTGGATTCAAAGTTACTAACAAATGTTTCGTCTCCCACCAATCTAATTTTTAAGGCAGAACTACTTGTAGACACCATAGCATGCACACATATGTACATGAAAAAGGGCATATATGTACAACAACTTTCAGCAGCAGTTGTTACAAACAAATGCTTTATTACTCATCGATCTGATCACAAGGCAGACCTATGTACTTATAGACACCACAGCATGTATAGATATACACAAATAAAGGGCATATACAACAGATTTCGCCAGCAGTTGTTACAGACAAATGTTTTATCACCCAGCGATCTGAACAAAAGGCAGACCTACTTATAGACACCATAGCATGCATATATATGCACAAGATAAAGGGCATATACAACAGATTTCACCAGCAGTTGTTACAAACAAATGTTTTATCACCCAGCGATCTACCAGGTACCCTCCAGCACATGCTTCATCACAGGGATCCCAAGGCTCCCATGGCTCATCGCACTCATCCAGGCAAGACAGCACTGGAAGAAATGGACAGATGGAGATAAACAGTAAGTTGCACTGTGGCACTGATTGAAACTACGATACAAAACAAACTTAGAAGAAGAACACTTCTAGTGGCATTAATCAACCGAAAAGGAAATGTTTTGAAATTATTTCTAATTGATAATGCTGTTGTATTATGGCAATGTTCATGGGCTCTCAGATATATATATATATGAATATCTAACAAATTATTCCAGCTAGGTAACATGTAGGTGTAAATAGTTATGGGTATTGGCTTCTTGAATGAAGGTACAGTAGCCACCCATGAGGGTAAGCACAGAATAACTGGTCTGATCACAAAGTTCCGTGATTACATTGTGGGGCTCCATAGGGGGGGGGGGGGGGTGGTGGTGCTGATAACCTTTGAGAAATGCAATGTGAAAACCCCGAGTTTCAGGTCATGTACAGACGTGACAATGTAAACTTGCGGACATAAATTATTTCATTATTCATTTATTCAGACGCTTTCAGGTAAAAACAATTATATAAGGCTATGCATTGTATTATAAACACGGAAGAAATTTCATAAGTTGTTGTCATAGCTATTACTGCACTGTCTGCTTAAAGTCTCTACTGTTTAAACGAACAAAATGGCCGTGCTCTAGCAAATATTTATTTTGTAATTAACAATTAGATTATGAGCTCGAAATATCTATTGGCAATCAACTATAAAATTGCCAATAGATATTGAGAGCGAATAATCTAATTGTTTTAGTATAAATCTCTAGACAAGAATTGATTATAATATGATCGAATCGGTTGATCAGAACAATGCAATTTACCAAGCTTTAAAATAGTGTGCACGAGGTTATGAACTGATGTAAAAACTAAAGTTTGTGTTTCCTCGCTGAAGCATCGATGTGCTCAAAAACTACAGATCAATCAAGCTTCTAGGTAGCCAAAAACCCAAAAGCGTTCCAGACTGAAAGCTGTTTGATCATATAGCTATCAAGGAATTTCAGAACATTTTGAATACATATCCACGGCTCAATTCACTGACCTTGTGACGTGTCCAACGTCTTTGGGATATTAAACTTCGGTTACAACTGACTGACACTCGTATAAACGCCACTCTCTGTGCATGTTTTGTCCATAAATTAATATTTACGCTGGTTCCCATTACATAAAACGAAGCTTCTGGTATTCCTTAAATACTTTGTTTAGGATAATCAGGTTTTCTTAATTCAAATTTTCACAAATGCGATAAAAACAATCGGTAAAATGTCTGTTCGCCATTTTGATTTTTACTCATGATCTAGCACAAATAGATAGCGAGTACAGTAGTCAATCAGATTGCAGCATTCTCAATAGAACACGAGTAGATTTATACTAATATGAGATAAAGCAACTCACTTTGTTGTGTCATGTTTTGGCCTGTATGTAACTGTACTGACACCCATGCTGTTTTTCATTAGACCATGAGAACTATGTAGCTGTTGGCAAGATCAACTTGAACCTGAAAGATGTGATTGGTCGAGGATGTGAAGGCACTGTAGTATACAGGTTAGGTTTTGGACTTGTTTTTAAAGATTTAGAATATAAGGCTTTTACTTGTGGGGAAAAGTACTCTTTCTTTCTTCACAAGGCTTTTTCTACCCTGACTAGAACTGAAATGTATAAGTTGTGAGTAAAGTGTGAATGTGTAGCAGCATCGCCAGTCATTATAGTCGAATATAATATTGCTTTCTTAACCAATAAGATTGTCAATCACAAAATGACATATTGTGAGACATTAGCTGATATTTATACTAGATATATGTAGCTCAAATCTTTACATTTATGTGAGTGATTATGTATAAAATCACAAAGTTAATCGATTTGTTTTGCTCACAGAGGATCATTTGATGGGCGTGATGTTGCTGTGAAGAGAATTCTTCCAGAGTGCTTCAGTTTTGCCGACAGGGAGGTAAGATGTACTTTGAGATTGTTTGACAAGTACATTTAATGAGTGTGTTTAATAATGGGGGATAGGATGTTGTTTAAGTTCTATTAGTATAATGAATAGGATTGGTTTTACACAAGCATTAAACAATTGCACTATATTTTTGAGATTGGCTTGCTACATTTGGTTTCATTTCAGGCATCGAAATAACACAACAGTAACATAAAAACCAAAATAACATATCAAGTTTGAATCCTTGTGACAGAATTGTTAGCAGGTGGAACTAACAATTCCTCAATTTTCAGAAAATACGGCTAAAAAGGGACATTTACAAGATCACTTTATCATATTTGCATACATTTGCAGTCCGTAATTGCTTTAAAGGGGCTATGTCACGGTAATGCGCATGCTTTTAAGTCATGTCAGTAACAAAGCCTTTACAGTCATGAAACACAAGTTGTAAGCTGAACAGGATAACAAGAAATGATGAAATTGTTATATATCATGAAAACAAGTGTCTAAGTACAAGAAACAACATTTTGACAGCGAATGTATTAAGACTAATTTAATGTCTAGCCTGGACCGAAATTAAATTGAGAGTTTGTAATCCGTTTTAATCTTTCCCAGTATTAACCATCCACGTCCCTTTACGACTTATCATAATCCCTCTTGTGCTTTTCTACAACGGTAACCTGTTATTTTTAGATTTCCTTTGATTCGTTGATAATTTTGTACATCGCCAAAATACTTTAAATAGCCGTGACATGGCCCCTTTAAATGGGGCTGAACGTATGTAATAATAATAATAATAATAATAATAATAATAATAATAATAATAATAATAATAATGATTTATTCTGGCTTTCCAAACACAAGTTTGGCTCTTCATCCAGAAATAAGGGCTAAAATACAATTCAGGTACACAAGTATAATCTAAAAAAAACAAAAATCTAAATACACGACTATATAATGACATCAAAAGAGATGAATAAACGTTAGTCGTAGTTACCATGTCCATGAGTACTACGACTTCGGAACTCAGTCAAGTATAAGACATATACACAGTTGTTGGTGATTATTGGTTATTGGTGGTTGATTATCTATGTCATACTGTGCTTGAACAAACAAATTATCTGTTTAGTTTTACATTTTTAAGTATTTTCATGCAATTAAGATGAGGTAATTTGGCATTTTTAATAGTTTTTCCACATGGTTACCCTTTAAAATTATTTTGTTATTAAAATGTATTTTTCTCAGATTGCAAAGTTTATTTTGTATTAGTAATCAGTAATGACAATCAGTATTTTGTGTGCCATTAACTTTGTTTGAAATGCTGCATTGGTGCTGATTCAGCTTGTCATGTGTTTGTGTTAGGTTACACTGCTGAGGGAATCTGATACACATCCGAATGTGATAAGATATTTTTGCATGGTAAGTTTTTTATTAATTAATTTTATTCTTGTATTTTTAAGATTTGTTTGAGGGCCATATGTTAGAAAACTGTAAATAGTTAATATGTTCACCCTCTTGAAATAAAGATTATTGTATTGTATATATTAGTTATTATATGTGTAAGTAATAGTTAGGAGTTGGTAACCATTAGTTGTGGAACAAATCAAACGTCTTTTTTATTTTACATAATATCAGTTGGTCACCAATAGTACTGGTCATGTGACCTATGTTTGGTTTGTGTTGGGTTACAGGAAGAGGATAACCAGTTCCGTTACATGGCGCTAGAACTGTGCGAGGCAACACTTCAGGAGGTACGTGCGATGTTCCACGTGGTGTGGAGGGATGTGGGTAGAAATGATAGCTGGAAAAGCGAGAAGCACTTGAAAGAAGGAGTGGCAATAAGGAAGACAGGAAGCAAAGAATCGGGTTACAATGTGCAGATCTCAGTTGTAAACCCCATTCCCTCCTGCCACACATATTTATAGCTACAACATTTAACATTTGACGTTGGATTTGAGGTTAAATTCGCCAAGTTCCAATTTATATTTGCAATAACAAGCAAACATCAGTAATTCTTACTTTACAGCCTGGGGGAGGAGCTAGCATAATTTCAAAGTGAAGTTTCTTCAGAAAAGAACAAAATTTCGCCAACCCTTCCCTTATTTCTCAGGTCATCTCAATATTTTCTCTTTCTATCGTTGTAGTTTGTAGAGGACCCGCGATTTGACCGCCATGGGCTGACCTTGGTTGAAGTGTTGCAGCAGGCAATGTCGGGACTTGATCACTTGCATACGCTAAACATAGGTGAGGATTAGCAACCCTCCGCAGATAGCTCTGAGGGTAATACTGAATGAGTGATGGCAAATAATGACAAATGATGGCAAATGATGGCGAATGAGAGCAATGGATGTGTGATGATTATCGTTCATTCATCACCCTTTGCCCTATCATGCCCATGGAATTATTTTAGTTGTCACTATAATTGCTCTTGGAGTGTCTGCAGACAAGGCTTTAACGTACATCACATTTGCATGTTACCGGCTTTCTAGCAAGAGGAAACGTCATAAGATTACTTTTACATTTTGTTTCATTTTGTTCATGTTTTTGCATCAATAGTTAAGTCTGTATTTCGAACGTTCGTGAGAGGAGAGCCCACGATGTTCTGAATTCAAAGAATATAGTTATAGCTGTTGTAGTTGGTGCTACACTCGTTAGAGCAAATCTTCGTGTTCCATTTTGTTCTTTTGTGTCAGTTTTGTGTGTCAGGGAACCAAGTCACTTGCTACCAAGACGTATTAACTATGAGCTTCATTCTTTGGATTGTTAAACTGCACAATTGTCAAAGATTTATCCTATTTATTGCCTTCCCTGGTTGTTTCACCCAGTGATTATTTCCAGCAAGATTCGTTCAGCTTGCAATATTTTATATTACAACCACAATATAATTCTTTAACCACATTCACCTTGTTAGTCCATTCCATTTGTAATTTTCATATAGTCAATACAAGTTACCAAGAAAGTGTTGCCGTTATCTAGTTATGAAGTTCATAATTTGGATTGTTTTCGATGTATGAAATTGTCTTTAGTGGAAGAAACTAGATACTAACTGATTGGAAATAGTGTAATAGTTACAAGAGACTGCGTCTTGTGTTCTCAGTACAATATAGACACGGATTTCATGTATAATAACTTATTTCGTGACATACTCTTTGTCATCCTTCACATGCAGTTCATCGTGATATCAAGCCGCACAACGTACTGTTATCCAAACCAAGTGCCGGTGGCCAGATGAAGGCAATGATATCAGACTTCGGTTTGTGCAAGAAGATCACTCATGGCCGACACTCCATAACCATGAAATCAGGTGCCATTGGTACGGATGGCTGGATTGCTCCAGAGATGTTCAAATCAGATTGCAAAATGGTACGCACGCAGATTAAGGATGACTTCTCAAGAGCTCGTTTGTCGTAATATCTCAGCCAGGGAGAAAAGAGACTATCGTCCATTTAGTTTTTTTGGAAGGACATACCGTAATAAGGATGGAGGGGTCTTAGGGCTAAGCTTGGTGTGCATGTGACGTCATAGCCGCCATGTTGTGTACTATAGCTTGGTATGCATGTGACGTCATAGCCGCCATGTTGGTGTACTATAGCTTGATGTGCATGTGACGTCATAGCTGCCATGTTGGTGTACTATAGCTTGGCATGCATGTGACGTCATTGGATGCCATATTGATATACTATAGCTTGGCCGGTTTGCATATGACGTCATTGGACGCCATGTTGGTATACTATAGCTTGGTTTGCATGTGACGTCATTGGACGCCATGTTGGTGTACTATACAATACTATATATTTACAAAACAATACTATAGAGTTGTAATTGTTAGGGACACCAACATGGTCGCCATGCCCTTTGTCATTTGAATCCCTAGGGATTGAGTGAAAACTAGCAATTCCAAGAAAATTGACGAATCAATGGGATTGATTGGAGTTCAGATGAGACAGTGAAACCAGACACCAGTATGTCAGTTAGATCTTGAGCGGTCTCTGCCTCTTATTGGATGACAAGTACTTTAAATATGCCCAAAAATTCACATACTGACAGAACAGGTGGTTAATGCGGTAATGATTCTGTTTCAGAAATGTTCAGTGGATGTATTCTCTAGTGGCTGTGTGTTCTACTATGTATTATCAGGAGGACTTCATCCATTTGGCGATCAATACCGACGACAAGGCAACATTATAGCCGGCGAATTTAACCTAGACAACATTATTCATGCAGAATGTAAGTGTACCGTCTGCTCTTACTTATTCATTAATGAGAAATTTAGTCAATAAATGCTTATTCACTCTTCAGTTTCAAGTGTCTTATGAGACTTGGTGGATATTTGGAGAGTTATTTGTAATGAAAATAACAATAAAGGTTTTGACTTACACCGTTTTTTATAATAATTTATTTAATTTTGAAGGCATCATGTCAAAGAAATAACAATGAAGATAAATATTTACAGCCTCACTTGCTGTATGGCTTTCTTTGGTGTGGCTTGGCTGAGTTCCTTACTCGATAGTCAGTCCTTGAGCTCATACGTGTTGTTTACTGTTGCAGGCGCTTATTTCAAATTTCATATTTATAGGGAGTGCTTAGTCAATGGGAGGGTTTACCGGAGAAAATGTGGTACAATCGTTCTCAATTTGTGGCTTATTTTGTGGAAAGGTATCACTTCTAAACAGGTTCTTTCGATATTTTAAATTGCACATAATCTGCACTTGTATGAATCGCATTATAACGTTTGGAGTTTTGTAAGACTATTACAACGTCTATTTCAAGCTGGAGACGAAATAACTAGTTGTAATAATACCTATCTCAAGGGTACACTTTGTATCAATGTCAAGAACACCTCAATCTCACTCGGTTTTATGAACTATTTTCTTCATCCAGAAAGGTTACCGAATCCACGGCTGTAAAACAACTCTTTGACATATATATTGATTCTCTTTTTTTAGGTACAGTGGTGGCAAGGGACCTGATTCAATCAATGTTAAGCCCTGTTCAAGCAGATAGGTAAGCACTTACTACAAAGGTGATAAATATTTTACACGAGGAGAGGTAGTTTACCTTTTTTAAACACGAATCCAAACTGATTATTATTATTATTATTATTATTTTTTTTATTTATTTATTTTTTTAAAAATTTATTCATTGCTGATCCCCGGCAAATAATCCTCTATATGAGGGGTTGCCGTAACTGGTAGATAGGTAGATGATGTAGAATACGTGTATCAATTGTTGTTAGATTCGTTGTCGTTATCCCGAGGAAAATATTTAAACCCAGTGAGCCAGAATAACAAATGGTCTTTCGAACTTTTAAAAACGTTTTAATAACTTTTAATATAGAAACTTAAGAATTCTGTTCTTCCTTAGCGACATATACAGAACCCTCTTTTCTCTATAGCTGTGCCATTTAAGTATGTTTTGGGTTCATTGTCTTTTGCGTGCTCGAAATGTGGTCTTCACATCTGACCACTTACCCCTCTCTTGACTGCTCCATTCTAGACCTCCAACAAAGGCGATATTGAGACATCCGTTTTTCTGGAATAGAGAGAAGCAGTTAGCATTTTTTCAGGTGAGTGCTATACATTGTATCATACTCGTACTTCTGTTGAGACTCATGGGAATCCAGGAATTTGTGAGCTTGCCTGACATGCTCAATTGACTGAGAAATGCCTTGATGTTCATTTGTTACATGTTTATCAAAACAATAACTTGCCCCCTCAGGAAGTAAAATCCATCTGTTAGTCGAAAGTTCTTGACAATTGTAACAAAATGGATTTCAAACCTGGGTGAGATAAGAGATGTATATTTTGCAATACGTGGAGCGAACTTGCATTGTCGACAAAAGATTCACGAGCATAGATGGTCTACACTGATGAGTCCAGAATCAGCCAGTTGGGATTATTGGCATTTAATTGTACTCGTAATTTGTGTAATCTTGTGCTCAAGAGTGCTTCTTACAACCACAGATTTACGTCATGATTATGTAACCAATGCGCACGTGAATCAGACGTTTCTGTTGTGAACGAAGTGTAAAGCGGTTGAATAATATGCTGTTCTATTAAGTGTCACATGCTAAAATTCTAACATGGGGAATAGTTTATAATTTAGCCAGTTACCACATTTTCAGTGAATTGGGATACTAGATTGTGGCTTTAGGAGTGAAGGGACAAACGATTGATCTGATCCACATATTGTGTTTGAGTAACTTTCAAATGTTTCTTGAATGTAATTTGTTTGCAGGATGTAAGCGATCGTATTGAGAAAGAGTCAGACGAGTCACGGATTCTATCTGCTCTCCAGAAAGAGTCGATTCCAGTCGTAAGGGGAGACTGGAAAGTCCATCTTAGTTCCGAATTACAGGAAGGTAACTGATTCTCCCTACACAGGAGTTGAAAATGGAAACGTTACTGACTGAATTGCAGGAATTAACTAAAACAGCAAATAGCCAACACAATTGATATGTGGTACTGTAATATTCATTCTAATTTAAACCTTAACAATACCGCAATAATTGTTTTCCAAAGCACACGGTAATAGCTAGGTTAACTCCAGTGACGTACACGCACGCACGGATACACAGGCGCGCGCACACACACACACGGATACACGCGCGCACACACGTACACACACACACACACACACACATATTCTCAATCGCACGTATTCATGATGGAATTCACAAGATTATAGTATTATACACACGGAAATCGTATTTGTTTACAAATGCGTATCAGTACGACGGGATAGAGACAGGAAACACATAGAAATGTATATAGAAGAAATGTTTGCTATATCAGCCTTCCCCTCCCTACAACGTCCATCATTCTTGCTCAGTATTGTTGTTTATCATCATTGACAGATCTAAGAAAATTCAGAACGTACAAAGGAGCTCAAGTGCGGGACCTGTTAAGGGCCATGAGAAACAAGGTAAGGGCCATGAGAAGCAAGGTAAGGGTCATGAGAAACAAGGTAAGGGCCATGAGAAACAAGGTAAGGGCCATGAGAAACAAGGTAAGGGCCATGAGAAACAAGGTAAGGGCCATGAGAAACAAGGTAAAGGCCATGAGAAACAAGGTAAGGGCCATGAGAAAAAGGTAAGGGCCATGAGAAACAAGGTAACAGCTCTCTGGCGTGAACTGATTATCGCATTAGAACTTCTCAGACTGAGCTGGTAAATAAGTTAGTCATGTGACAAGATTGAGCATTTTCGGCACATTGCTCTACCAACAGTTATGCTCACATGAAATTCAACCAAGAGATCTGCTTCAGACGTATGTATAGAAGTAATAAAGCAATGTTTGAAGTTTTGGCTGTGCGAAAAGACCCTTCTAATGGTCTACAGATTTCTTTGTAATATAAGTTGCACTGCTCCTAAATTTCTTAGGAAACTTATTCCACTAAAACAAGGTATATATATAGTCAAAGTAGTCGAAGATTACACAAAAACTGCTAAAACGTGTTCTATTCCAAACATCTCTGACAACATAGAAACCTTTGTGTTAAGTATTCGTTCCACAGGTAATTGGATACTAAGGTTCATGAATAGCAACAGATAAGATTCGCCTGTAATTGAAGCTCAATGCTTCGACTGTTATCTATGAAGGGAAAAAGCCCTGATATTCACATAATAGTCTTCTAGAGATTAAATAAATATATCTCTTCTCCTCTAGATTAAATACATTTAATATCCCTTCTCCTCCAGATTAAATACATTTAATATCTCTTCTCCCCCAGATTAAATACATTTAATATCTCTTCTCCCCCAGATTAAATACATATATCCCTTCTCCCCCAGATTAAATACATTTAATGTCTCTTCTCCCTCAGAAACATCATTATCGAGAACTACCTGACCACGTGCGAGATTCCCTGGGCACGATTCCCGATGGCTATGTGCGATACTTCACTTCAAGATTTCCAAGACTGTTGATGCACACGTATCATGTTATGGCTATGTGTAAGGACGAACACATGTTTGAGAAATACTACTTCAAGCACGAATCAAACACTTGATAAACCTGTATATTAGGATATGTGACAAATTTGGACTGATGTTAAATCATTCAGGCCTGAAATGATTTAGTTGTGAGGATTGCGTACCATGGATATGTTGATGGCAGTGAGCGACATTCTGTTAGAGGCATGATCTCTGAGCAACGAGTGTCAGACTGACTTTATTTCCCTAGAACCAAGATCTGCAGTTTGAGTACTGCATAAGTCAGTATATCTGAATAATATCTACGATAACGGATACACAATCATCGCGTACACATTGTTTACAACCTCGGTACGATATGTACGATCTGTAGATACCCGCATCCCCTTCACTGCATTTCTCCGAGAGAAGTGTGTTCTGCAACAGCATTCGGTGAAGTGCAACCATTGTACAGGATTCTTTATGCACTGTTGCATGATGCATCCAGTTGCAGACCCCAGAAACTGTAGACCGCCCAAAGGTATGGTGCTTTGCAGCAACAGGCATCGTGCAGCGACTGGCGAAACTATAGATCTTCCACTGAAGAGTGCGGTGTCTTACGACAAGGTGCATCTTACAGCAATATGCATATCTGGTTGCAGACCCCAGAAACTGTAGACCGCCCAAAGGTATGGTGCTTTGCAACAACAGGCATCGTGCAGCGACTGGCGAAACTATAGATCTTCCACTGAAGAGTGCGGTGTCTTACGACAAGGTGCATC
>JANUFV010096638.1:0-10412 GCA_024757865.1 Epizoanthus scotinus
TGATGATGATGATGATTGATGATGATGATGATGATGATGATGATTGATGATGATGATGATGATGATGATGATGATGACGACGCCGATGATGATGACGATGATGATGATGATGTGTGTAAACAGGTTAGCATTCTGCAACAGTGAATACCACGACCGAAAATAACTGTGGGTTGTCAAGAAGTTTGAATAAGCTCACATGTATTTTGAATTTTGCCTTGATTTCTAGCTAGGTATTATCGAAATGTTCTTATTCTATTTTAGAGTTTTTGACGAGAAGTACAATTGGCAATACTAAAATAACTGATACCTAAATATCGAAGATGTTCAAGCCAAGCATTTCTTTGACCATGTATAAATATAGTTTATTTAGTAGCGCCCAAAGACAGGCAAAAGAAGCTAAGTTGTCTGAACACAATTTCACTGCTTGAAAGGAGTTCAGTTCAGTATACAAGCTTATTTCATATTCTATCACTAACTGCATTTGGTGACAACAATATTTTAAAGATGTTTTCGTGGAATCCTTTGGATATTGCGAACTGAAATAAGTAGTGGCAGTTGAGAAATTATTTTACGCAAAATCAAACATTTCTGACAGAGGCATTTCAAGAACAGTAATATATTAGGATATTTAAGCCTTTAATCTTTTACGGTGTGTTCGATTTTCTTAATACACTTTGTATAGCATGCGTAGCAAGCGCAAAGCAAAAGGAACGAGGGGGACGAGAGGGGAAGAAATGTTCAGTACCCCTCTTCTTACCTCTTTCTCTTACTCGCTCTTTCTCCCCCCTCTCCCCTCCCTCTTTCCCTTCCCTTTGCGCTTGCCACACAGTTAAGTTTTTTAAAGTAAGTTCCTTTGCCAATATCACCTCCTTCATTTAACAATTTTGTATTCTGTCATTTTAAAGGGTATTACTAGAGATATTTCGTTGCTATGGCAATATTCTGTCATCAACATATTTGATACGTCTCTATAATATGTTTGAATGACTCAGCGTCAAGAGGAATAACTAGAGAGTGTTTTAAAACTTGTATAAGTACAATCCTTTGTCAGCCATTAGCTGTGTTCAAGTACTTATAAATATGAGAGCCGAAAACGTACAGAAAACCGAGAAGCTCGCACTTTTTAGGAAAACACTGACCGTATTGTGCAAGTTTTGTTTAGGATTAAAAGAGAAATTAATGCTAGTAAAAACTTGACAAGCATCAATTTAATTTTCTCGTTTAATAGCAAAGGAGCATTAACAAGGTTTTACTGTGAGCCTTTGTAAGCTATGTTTAATTTGTTCACTGAAGAGCCAGTCTGCTAATAGCCCCATTAGCGAAGCAATCGGTTTATAGAATTAGTACTCTAATTTATGTATATTGCTCTAGCTCTCTTGCAAACTACTAGAAAACAATTAGGGTGGAACGACTCTTGGCATTAAATGTTCATCTGGTTGTCTTGTTTTGAGAAAATATGCGATGAGGAAACACGTTTAAGCTCTGCAAATTGACACCTCGATTAGGACCTAGGTGACACAATGGTAGAAAGTATTATCTTCCAAGATACCCAAAGTTTAGTTCTCATTTGCATTTATTGATCATGAATATTAACAAGACAAGCTAAACGTAAATATCAATACCAAAATGTTGAACTTCACAACCAGGCTAACATAATATAACGGTACTTATTGACAATCGGAGAAATTGCGGATAATCGGAGAGAAAAGCGAGATAAACGTCTTCCACTTTCAAATTCCACTTACTTCGTCACAAAGCACGCGGATTTGCACCAGATAGTCAGCTTCGCTTTGCCATCTGCCATAACCAGTTCCACTCGTTACAGACCTCCTCCTCGTGCCGTCACGCTCATTTCCATTCCCACTATCTGAACCCAATCGTTTCCCTTTATCCATCTCATTTTCCCACGCCACAGCTGTGGCATTGCTTACTTTCCGTTTGCGGGGAGAAGGCGATCTGCCTTCCGCCATAACTAGTTCACCGATGAAGTAGAACGCTTCATTGCCCCAGACAAAGTGTGATAACAATTCGCGATATATGGCCAATTGTGGAAGATAGCGGAACTATTGTTTTACGTCATCGATAATTGGGTCGCATTTCAAATTGCAAAACCAAAATAGAGTAGCAGGCCCGGATAAAATATAATCAATTACAAGTGAAATATAATTGATAAAATATAATAAATTGCAAATGAAATATAATTCGTGTTTTCTTTTCAAAAAGCACTTTAGTTATGTCATTTATGAGTGAAATTTTGAGAATATTATTTTGTTAATAACCTTGTTATAGATTCAAAATCGTTGGACCCAGTAGTCAGTACTGCATGTACCTGCATGTAATCTGCTATGCCTATTGAATGCATTATATATTTAGTTACATTTCAGATTATTTCGTACTGACTCTATTCCGATTCTTTTCTTTGTTATTCCAAAGTCTGCTGGTTTAGAATTTTTTGTGTTCTTAATATTTCTCGTGTATTTATTCGCTCATACCTTTTCACTAGATCGGATGGACGGACTTTATATAATAGCAATATACGCCGGATCGAGTGAAATCAGAGGATTATTTGCACACAACACTTCGGGTTTTGTTGTTAGTCAAACAGAATTACAAAACCTCAGAAACTTTTATCAGCTTTGACATTTTGAAATGTATAATTACTGACTCTCCACCAAAGCCAGAAATAACCTGCAGTCTCCCTGTCTCCCACGAGTCGCCTCGACTCGGCACTATGGACGGGAACTATGTGACAGTTTCTTGGCATAGCCTGGTTAACCAAGATTCCAAGAAGCTATAGATACCGGGCTAGTATATGTGCATCATGCCGCAGAGTAGAAAGATGAGTTTTGGTTGGTGCTGTAGCCAAACTGACAAATGAAAAGACTTTTATTTTCTTTATAGTCTATATACTCGTGAGTGCCTGCTCACACACCAGAGAGGTGAATTATTGGAGTATAGCTCGTGCTATACTGATAAGAGACCATACCCTTGTCCTGCTGAAGACGATTTTACCAAACTGAAAACTGTCCTAACTTTTGAAGCAATTGACGTAAACCCATCAAATGACCACTCATTTTGTTTGTCTTGATGAGCAGGAGTGTTTGGCGTTACTTGTTTCTTAAAATTAACGAGTTTGCAATTTTCATAAAATTTGAAAATTTTTAATTTTACAAATTTAGCAGGACAAGTGTTAACTGTATATCGTTTTACGGCCCTTTGCCTGGCCACCATGCACCAGGGCATCTGACTCTTTCACTCGTACATGTTACAAGACATGCTTGATCAGACTGTCAGGAAAACAATCCGGCCGGTTGTTTGATTTTGGAGCTTCAGGCATACATGTTCTGCATCGGTCCACCCTTTGTGTTGTATTACGATATTTAGTTCATAGTTCAATAAACTCGACATGCAATATAGAAAACATTTGCAATCCATCCAATTCACATCATAAACAAGAAACGTTTTTGTTTGTTTTCCATGAGCTTACTAGTCTGAAGTACTATTTCTTCGATGTTGAAAGGCAAGAATAACAAATCTCCCTTTATTATTTCCCTTTGTACTCAGCAATTTCGTGATTTTTCATCGTACGATGACAATTAGTCGAAAGTCCTGAGCAGTGAGCTAAACAAATTATTTAATTTTCTGGTCATTAATTCCCAGCGATTGTTTGAGAATGATCTGGTGAATTATAGTTGCATAATTTTAGATATTTTAGTTCTGTTGCATGCATAGACAGTCGGAGGAGGTTACATAAATACAGTAAAGAAAGGTTTCCAAGAAAATACTATCAAATATGATTCAATTGCACATCAGAATATCACTAGATTGTTCCCTTGGCTCACAGCGGATATCTTATTTACTTGCTTGAAATATAACATTCATTTGTTAACATGGACACGTTCTATTATCACCACGGCCAACGACAAGTCCAACTAGGCTCCCTATAGAGCCTAAAGTAAATAAACTCACTGCACTACAGAAAACAAACAAAATTGCTTTATCCTTAGTCTGGTATCGCTAGTAAAACTATTATTTCAGTATTAAAATAACACAGCAGTTATTCACAACACCACAGCATTTGTAACCATGTTTACAAGTTCTATAGAAAGGCACGACCCCACCTTTTGGCCATGTCTTTAATGATTCCGACAGAATTGGTGTTTGCACTGCGGATACCGGAATAATTTGAAAAGACTTTTAAAAACATCTACTCATGAGGCTACCATCCTTGTAAAACGTTTATAAGCCTCTATACTATATATAGCTTGGTAAGATTATGTAGATAGAACCTAAACTCTAGCCAGTAGTTGCAATGTAGTTACTTTAAAATTATACCTGATACACTATAAAAACGAAATTGATCTAATTAATAATATTTATACACAGGCAGTGTGTCATCAAAATGCCACAAGTTTTGCGATGCTTTCTAATATTAATTGACATCGTAGTGGTATATACGTCTACATAGATACAAATATTTTCAGTTCGGATTTTGAATGCGGCGTATTTCACTGATATATATGGAGATTTTTGTGATACATGTTTTACATACAATCATCCATTGTCGCATTCCACATCGAAACATTGTGCCCCGCCTACTTGCGGCTTTAGAACTGAGCCGGAAGGTCGGAGTACATTTGACTTGAAAGGTGCCTCGCTGAATAATGAGTAACACGGACATTGTGATATTTGTCATGAACGTTAAATAATATTTTCTTACAAACATAATATGGAGAGAGGACACTTGGTCCTAATTGAGGCGGTGCCTCATGGCAACTTTATCAGGTTATTATCATTATCTTAATGTATGACACTTTGATTTGAAAACTGTTGTTCACATATTGTCAAAACGACACTGCAATCAATAAATCAAAATGCCATAGCATTATTGCAAATGCTGGCGTGATGGCTCAGTGGTCAACAAAACTTAGTGAATGCGACTGCAAGAATGTTGCCGAAAATTCTGTTTGCCATGCGGCAGAACCTCGAGTTATACACTGACGTCATAACTAGAGATAAGGCTCTTGAATACTAAGACTTACATCCGGGGACAGTCTACTAAGAGACCGGGGGTTATCTCAAGGGATTACGCCAGAAATTGCTTCGATATTAGTGTGTTTGTTCGATCTCACGGGCGCCATATTGGATTATTATGCGGTATTTCCCATTAGAACTCGTGGGCGCTCTCTCATTACGCAAAGAATGTGTGACTACATTGTACATAGAGAAGTTATGAGTTACGACCTCTTTCTAAGTTTTGAAAAACAAGACACGCGCACGTATCGAGAGGTTACCTGGCTAGTAATCTTGGCTGTCAACAAATAAACAGTTGAGATATACGTCACTTAGTTCTTCGTCTGTGAGGCGCAGATTCCTGCACTTTTGCTGTTGGCCGCCATCAAGTTGTCTGTGCACTACGTACGTTTTATTAAAATTCGAAACAGTGACGACCTCTATCTTTCTTCTCGATTCGATTCTCATTTGCATTAATTGTACCACAATGTTTGATATTTATCTAAAAATAGTATTTATTCACCATATTTATCTATTTATTCACCATATTTACCCAGAGATGCCCAGTTCAGCGCACAGACTGGTTTAAATGGGCTCTGCCTTAAATTATATACTTCTAGCAGAAAATGAAGAGCATCGATATGGTGAAAAAATAGATAAATAGATAAATAGAAGTCAGTAGAAACATTACCGACTACGATATTATCACCACACAGTGTATCGTATCGTTGCATGATTCGTCTTGTAACGCGGAGTAACGGATCATTTAAAATCCGGTATTGTAATTTTAAAACAAAACTTTTGTTGATTTGATAGACTAAGTAACTATTGAACTAAAAGGGCGAAACTCTAGGACGTTTTAGAAAATTTATATTTACGGTTGAAGCCGTTTTATATACCTTATGAATTCACCAATCATCGCTAACAAATACACAGAAAAATTACGTTTTTCAACAACAGCGCAAAGGTGGTATGGTATTCATGGAATGTGTATTGGATTTCGAATGTTTTCAATTCTGGTGTTCAAACCGGTTAACATAATTGTCTGTGATACTAAAATAAAACAAGTGTAAAGTGTGTTGAGGGTACAGATGTCTCATAGTTTGAACCTCACTTTATCGGACACGGCTGTGCAAAGATGACTTACCAGAGTCTCTGGCAAGCTCTCCTTTAGTCTGTCGAAACCTTTCTCTGTTAATCGTAGAAACTCCATGGGATCTTATGACAAATCGAATCTCCGACGATGTCGCACTGACTTGAGCTGGCACACGTGGACACTAAGTCGCGATAATTGTCTCAAGAGTGACTAAATAGAGTTACAGCGGAAAAGCCCGCACTTGGTTAGCGCTGCAAAATTCATTGTTGCAAGTGAGCCATGGCAAAGAATGGCAATGAAACTTAACGAGAGTCAAGTATTCGATTTCAGTTGCAGTACCGATCGCGATTTCACGCTTGATTTTGATCTCACCAGCTTCTTATCAAGGTTAAACATGCATGCCGCGTTAATAACTGGAACTATATTTAATAAAACAACAATAGAAACTTCTGATCTCGTAAATAGTTGGGTCGGGTTTCCTGATTTCTCAGTACGGTCTCGATATCGTCATACAACTCGCCTCAGCCCCTCGCTTTTCGCTTAACTTAGCGCGATAAAAAAAATGACGATATTTGACGGAGTATGGCGCATGCGTATGGCTGGGTCGTGAACAATCTCTGTGTCTTTTTTACCTGCTGCATGCTGCACGGAACGAAATGCTGGGAGAATTTACATATCGTCTGAGAATTGAGGAAAATCCGCCGCAGCTTTGCCCCAAACAATACAACATTTAATAGATCTTTCGCTATCTCGAACTCTCGTTATCCCCAACAGAAAGTTCGAGATAACAGGAGCCTACAATAATTTATGTTATGTCTAACTGCTGAGACATTTCCCCGTACTGCAGACAAAGATCGCTGGCTCATCGACGTTCCTGTCGGTGAAGATTCACAAGGAATTCTAAACGTTTTGATGAACATCATGCAATCACAGCGAACACAACTCCAAGGAGAAAGTCGCACAAGTTACTTTGCCAGAACAATTTCAGCTGCTTTGGACAGTGTTGTCAAAAAGCTCAGTATAAGTTCGTACACGATGACCCTATAATAACAGATTTCCATTTTTCACCTTGGCCCTCGTGTGCACGTACCTCAATCCTGTTAATCACGAGTGCACGAGTGTCCTTGGGTTTGAATGCGTCTGTTTACAAGTGTTGGCAGCAAGCAATATCGATAGCTCCTTTTGTATTATTCTGACGTCTCACACTTTAGCAGAGTGCAAGTGATATCAAGTGAGACTGGAAGACATGGTGACCGGCGAGTGAGTCAGTATATACATATATAATGTTCGGAGAGAAAACCGAGGGGAAAAGAAGAGGGTGAATTGGAAGAGGAGAGAAGGAAGAGACTTCCCTAGACCTTCGCTCCCTTTCCCCATTCGCTCGTCCTTTTCCCCTCGTTTCTCCCCTCCCCTTCCCCTCCCCCTCACCCTCACCCTCCCCTTGCGCTTGCTACGCAGGCTACAAATGTTCGAGAAACTGGGACTTCGATACAACAACAACGATATTTGAGGGGGAGATGGTAGAGGACATGCACCTTACTCCCAAAGTCACGCCTTTCAAAACAAATTCCTGGGATCCAGGTGTCGTGATTTATGTTGAAAGACGACTAGAGAACTTGTTTTTCAACAGATGTTCCGATTTTAAAGGCTGATGCTTGACATAAGGTCAGACATCCACGAATTATTATAATACCTCGAAACTCGATTAAAGTATCAATACTGCAGAGACAATCAGTATTATGAAAAGAATACCGCCGCAATAGGGAGATTAAGTCTTCTCGGTGAAGAAAATAAAGGCTTTCCTGCACGCTAACCCAATTATTAGCCAAGATGCGGGCAGCAAGTCTGTTGGAGGGTTCTGTAGGTAGTGTTCCACGTTAGTGGATACTTGGAGAGATAGAATACTGTTTGAATGCACTAACGAGCCACTCCAAAGATAGCTGGTAGCTTCGGGACTGATCAGTTTATAATTAGCCCTATTGCTTTGTATTAGAAAATATACTATATCCAAACCCGATATAAACCTCCCTATAATCCGGATATCCTGACCTTAACCAAATTCTACAAACACTAAAACTACTCTATAAACAATTTTCAAGCTAAGCATGGATTACACTCTTTTTTTTACAAGAATCTTTTTGATAAAAACATTGAGGCTGTACATATAGGCAAGGCTGAGATGTTTTAAAGAACATATGTTTTGCTTGTTGAAGGAAATGAAAAACGACTGGCTGCAAAGCCCGTGTGAACGAGTTGTTTTCGCCACTTGGCAATTTTTCCTTGACAAGTCTCCTTGTCCAAATACTAGCATGCCAGGTTTTGAACAAGGACACTTGACAAGAAAGAAGTTGCCATATTTTGCTTTACACACGAGTAAATAAAAACAGACAAGTGAGAATTTGTCAAGGAAAACTTGCTCGTGTGTATAAAGGGGTTGAAGGTGAAACGACAACATACACGGTACAGTGCTATGTGATAGTTCAACTCCTGGTCGCAGGCTCTGTAATCTAACAATGCACACACAAATATTTTCAGCCTAAAGTCGGCAGTAAAATAAGAATATTCAGCACTGTAAGGCAGTAACATGTTTGTGGTACACACTTTTTTTTTTTTTTATAAGAACCAGTAAAGTTTGGCTGAGCCTCGTTGTTCCTAATAATTATTACAACAATTTCAGCCTCGATTGTTCTCAAATTGTTCTTGTGTCGACACATAAATAAACATAAATATCGGCTTAAAAATATTTTAAAATATCGCTCGTTCTACATTCGTATCTGTATCCCAACATCTGCGCTGGTTTCTGGACAAGCTATGTATTTTACGGAACTTCGATAATACGCGTTTGAATCCGAGCCTCGATTGTTCTTACGTTGTTCTTAATTTTTAGGCAAATTTGAACCTTCGTTGTTTTTATAAAAGTGTTCTTATAAAAAAAAATAAAGCGTTTGGAACCTTAATACGACAGATCAGATTTTCCATTCCTATCGCCCTCAGGGAATGTTTCGTGTTCAAAGAATGTTTCCGGTAAATGCTTGATGTCAGAGCAATTTTCCTCTTGTACGCCACAACAATGCCATGAAATTATCAGTTATTCATAGCAGTTTAAAGTTTTCAAAAGCGCAGTAGAGTTCAGTTGTTATTTGTTGTTAACCTGTTAACAGGCTCTCTTTGTCTGGTTAGAGAAAGGGAGTGTTGGCGAAACATCAAACACAGTCTACAAATCATTCTTGTTTCGTTATTACCACTGCCTGTCACAGAGAGCGTGACTTCTTTTCCGGCTCGCAATCAAAGAAATAACACGAGACAGGGAGGGTTCTTCTAAATTATCCATATAGTATAGCAATAAACTTACATAACTGTACAGATCTAACCTACACTGTATCTTACCATGGTAATTGCGATCAGATAATCTGCTTCGCTCCACTCGCGTGTACAAAGCCCGGGTAAAATAACACTCGATTTGCGCACGATAGTTCGACGGGGCTGAGCGCCCCCAGAACGAAACGAACCATCCATGCTTTCGGTTTAAGTGTAAAACCCACTCTCCGCGACCCTCAACAATAGAATCCTTTGGAGACTTTCACAGTTGTATAGCGAGCCTGCGACCGACTAGCCAACGAAAGCGTCGAATATAGTTGATACAAGCCAAAGGAATGTATTAAATATCTATGAAGTTTAGCTCATTTCGTCACTAAAACGGCGAGGTCAGATACAATTGACATGGATATCTTTGTATCAGTTTACCGAGGTCGAGTTTCAACCTTAAAGTCTAACGATACCATTCCGCGAATAGCTGTTTGTTTGTGTTTCAAAAATAATAAATTGACCTCGAACTTTTGGACAGAAATACAATTTTATTATTTTTGGAAAGATTTATAATAATATTTGGTGCAACGCACGTATAACAGCCAAGTGTTTACACTCAAAATATTTAACAAATTGAAAGATATTTGTAAAGTATTTTAGATGACACTCTCAGTTTTATTTTTAGTTTGAAGTAACTGTTGTCATTTTTTAACATTTGAAAGTATTTTAGATGACGCTGTCGTTTAGTTTTAGTTGGAAGAAATTGTTGTCGTTTTTAACAAACTGAAAGCTTGATTCATTTCAGAAACATTTCTTTTCAACAACTTTGGAGCTTGATTGTAGATATTTATTCAAGATCTTTCGACCAGAAAGGTCCTCGTCAAGAATAACAGAGATTTGGGTGTTAGCACGTGCTTTAGAGTTTGTAAACAGGTAATACATGCGGTCGGTGAGAGTTCGTTCCCAATGGGATAGGGCTCTGCGTGTTAAGGTCTTT
>JANUFV010096749.1:0-10410 GCA_024757865.1 Epizoanthus scotinus
CCATAGGGCTTATATGAAGGCCGCCTCATAGGTCTTTTCATAAATACTGATGTGTTAAAGAAAGAACATAAAGATGGCTAGTTGAGATATTGTTGAATATTGCAATAGTTTTTAAATTGTTCTAGACATGAACTTTAGAGATTTAGTATGTTTTGTTTCATGGATTGTTAATTAGAAATTGTACAAGTTTATTCTTAAAAATTATTAAAGTGTTCGAGTCTGTGATTCCTTGAAGGAGTGAGTTCCATATTTTGGGACCTTGCTATAGTACAGTATGTTTCTTGATGTTCGTACGGCAGTTGTGACTTCGATAATGTTTCGCATTTCTTGTGTTATAGTTGTGTATTTCACTGAAACATTTTTGAGAATTGCTTAGGTAACAAGTTTTTGTCATAAACGAACATAAATTGAGCTATATTCAATGCTGCAACGCTATAGATATCAAGGATTTTGCATTTACGAAAGAGCGGTGCAGAGGGAGCACAGTAATCAGCATTTGATATTGTTCGCACAATTCGTTTCTAAAGTATAAGTAACCTATCCAGGTTAGTAGGATATGTAGATGACCATACTATGTTGCAAATGGTCCCGGGTATTGTTCAAGATAGATAAACTCTCACGAGTGAATTAAAACATGCATGGTACCTACAGCAACACGTAGCTAGGTTTTTCAGGTACCCCCAGCATAAGCTGGAAGGAGAAAAGAGGGGGAGAGGTGGCTTAGAAATGTTTCCAAAATCCATTTGTTGCATTTTACGCGGGGCATGTTTCTCCAGATAAATCCTACAATTTGTTGTGGCATACTACCAAGAATAGTGGTCAACTCCTCGAGTACAGCTAAGTAAGAAACATTTATTGATATGTTGAGCATTGTTTCAGGTACGCCATGACGTATTGGCGTCAAGGTAGCTACGCCCCTGACTTTATTTTGCCTCGACAATTACCGGATTATTTTCATTATCTTTACAACTGTAATATCTTCTTTTCAAATACCTGAAACCCACCACCCACGAGCCGCGTGTTGCATGTAGCTTTTAATTGATTACATTCTTCAAAATATGATAATCAATTTTAAATAATAATAATAGGAGCAAATCAATAATTAAATATAATAATTAATTAGCCCAATCAACAACGGCAGTAATGATACGATAACAATAGTGAAAACTAAGGACTATATCAACAATGTTACTAGTGGATACGTTTTAATGACGATAACTTTGATGTATTCTTTCATGTTGTGAGCCGGTCTGTTCTTGTTCATAAAGAAAGGTTGTTGAAAAAGATTGTGTGGAATTATTTTGATTTCATGTCAAAACATCTTCTTCGACGACCAAATTTTGATGCCACTGGTACTTGGATAATAGCTTCTTTTTGTCTCAATTAATCAACTTAATCTTGACTCCCGCTTCGTTCAGTACATTCGTCTCTCTTCGAGCAAACATGTTGGCGAACGAACAATTCCATGCCTTTGATAACGAAGACTTCTACGCAAATATCGATGGACGCAAACCTGAACGTTCAAGTGTACGGGTCTCTAAAATACGTGAACGAAAATGGTATTCAGACCACGCGAGTTCAACAGAGGAGAGCGCTGTTGTTGAACAAGACTCGAAGGAAAAGATGGAAGACTCGCTTTCCAGCCAGATTGTCTCGCTGAGACCCGCCATGGAGTGCTCAGACGAAGAGTATGTGGAAGTGTATGGAATGAATATCTGGCACTCGAAACCAAGACTTCTCCACGCCTTGAAGGAGTTTAACGATCACGCTGTTGAATTGACGCGGGGATATTTCCAGCAAGCGATGAATCAAATTGAAGAAGTGGTAAGAGAGAAATAATAGAAACTTGAAATTTGAAATGCCACTAATTATCTACTGTTTCGACGATTTTTGTTCTCTGCGAGAGATGTCAGGCTAGATATGATGATATGACGAGATTTCAGCAAAGTCACTTATTTTGAGAACAGAAAAGCCAAAAGATTTGTCGATCTTTTTCCAACCACAAGAAAGTGATTTCTTTTCGTCGTTTACGAGAGATTTCGAGCTATGATGATATGGCGAAATTTCAGCAAAGTCACTTATTTGAGAATAGAAAAGCCTAAAGATTTGTCGATCGTTTTCTAACTACTAAAAAATTGATTTTTTTATTAATTTGCGAGAGATGTTTAGCTATGATGATATGGGTAGATTTCAGCACAATCGGAAGGAGAATTTAGCAATATGTCATTTTATGTGTTTGGGGCTGAAAGGGATAAATAAACTTTCTGATGGTCATTCCTTAATCGGAAATGTGAAGAATGAAGGCTATTGGGGGTTTAAGGGGCTATTTCACGGTAATGCGCATGCTCTCTAGTCATGTCAGGAACAAAGCCTTTACAGTCATGAAACACAAGCTGTAAGCTCAACAGGATAATAATCGCTCTTATAATTTTCTACCACGGTAACCTGTTATTTTTTTTTTGATTTGTGAAGAATTTGGTACATCGCGAAAATGCCTTAAATAGCCGTGACACAGCCCCTTTAATAGCCGTGACACAGCCCCTTTAATTGTACCTAATACGATTGATCTATAGAAACTGCAGATGTATCTATTTATTTGTCTAGCTATAATTAATTAACCCATTTTAGCCATTACATTTTGACGCACTCTTCTGTCGCAGATAAATAAGGTCATCGCTTCCCTAGCAGTGCAAAACAGTGCGCTCGCCTTCAGCCCCATGACCCCTCGGTGTTTCTACGAAGTCAAACCACACAATGAAGTGGACATTTTCCTGATCCTCGACAACATTTCACCCAATCACTATGTTCTAGAAGACATCCAAACACCAAAAGGACACGCCCGTGTGCGCCTGTTATCAGACGAGGATGCCCAGGAAAGCATGACCGCGCAAGAGCGAACCGCCATAGTGGAATTCTGCACCTCCAATGAACTAGGAGAGTTCTACTTGTCTTCGAAGAAAATCTGTAGAATACTCGCTTCCTGCGTGGCGAATGTCTCCAAGGAAATATTGGAAGAGAATGCAAGTCAGTATGGAAGAAGACTGACTTTCTCTGACAGCTCAAGCTGGAGCGTCTACACGTCGAGCATTGCTCCGTATTCAGTGAATCTCATCCCAACTTTGATGTTTCCAGGTATCTGGCCAGCGTGCGCTTCGTGGCTGCGAAACTGTAGGCGCAAATGGCCCGACTGGAAGATCAAAAGTGAGATTTTAAGCAGTGGAATTCACTTGGTTGCCTCGCCCACATCTAAGGAAGGCGACGAGCTGTGGAAATTTTCTTTTTGTGATGCTCGCAGACGCCTCGTTTACACTGAGGACGTGGAATGGAAAGGTCGTTGCTTACGAATCCTTAAAGTGATTGCGGAGAGTGATTTATGTCGTCCCAAGGGCCTTCTTCCTTCACATCTGGAGAACATCCTAATGTGGGCGAGCAGAAAGTACAGTAACCCAAGGGACTGGACCGAGAAAGAACTGCCTCAGCGTTTCCTGGAGTTACTAGCAGCTCTTCACAAGTGCCTTAGCAATGGCGACTGTCATAATTTCTTCATGCCATCAGTCAATATGTTTACGGATCTGAGTCAGGACACAGTGGCTGTGCTGGCTTCCAAGGTGGAAGACGTTATGAGTGATCCGTACAAATATTTATCGTTTCGTTGGAGTGAGAACAGAATGTAAGTCTGGGCGCCATCGATAAGCCGGGACAAACTGCCGAGATATCAGGCCTGGGAACGAGTTATCGCCCTGTAGAAAATTAAGTCCAGTCTGGTCGAGCGGGGTTAGTGCTTTTATGGGTGACCTGCTGGGACTACCTTAGGACGCGCGTGTTTGGTTTACTCCAAGAACAGAGTAATCCTCTCGGAGTAAACAGGAGTAGAACCGGAGTGAGAATCGGAAAACCCGCGAAATCTCAAAACGGAGTGATACGTCATCCTGGTTGCGTGACCGAAGTAGCGTGTTGCAGTTGACAAGTGTTGTTGTTACCTGGAACTAGTTATGAATGTCACAAAAGCACTGACGAAAGCAGACGCAAGAGCCCAAACAAACGCGAAATCCTTTCTTGGAGTACTCCTAAACCGGATTACTCCGATTTACTCCAACTACAGAGATGGAGTAAAACGGAGTAACTCCAAATTCGGAGTAAACTGGAGTAAAACCCCCAAAACGTGTTACTCCATTTTGGAGTGTTACTCCGTTTTCGGAGTAGACCAAAAAAAACGCGCCTTAAATGTCAAAAACGTGCATTTTCCCACTGACTTTTTTCTGTCTATTTTTTGTTTTTGTTTGAAAGTATTCGCGATATTGTTTGTGCAAGAAACGTGTTTTGAAAACAAAATTAGGATCGATAAAATTGATGTAAATTATTGAACATAGCTAATATCCAGCTGAAATCTCAAAATTAGGCGCAGGCGCGAAACAATCTGAACAACCGCTCGTTAACTGCGCATGGGCAAGATGGCGCCCTGAGCCGACTTCAAAGCTAACGCTAACCCTAACTCTAATCCTAACCTTAACCCTAACCCTAACTCTAATCCTAACCCTAACCCTAACTTTAATCCTAACCCTAACCCTAACTCTAATCCTAACCCTAACCCTAACCCTAGCCCTAACTCTAATCCTAACTCTAACCCTAAACGGCCCTAACTCTAATCCTAACCCGAACCCTAACCCTAACCCTAACCCTAACTCTAATCCTAACCCTAACCTTAACCCTAACCCTAACCCTAACCCTAACCCTAACCCTAACCCTAACTCTAATCCTAACCCGAACCGTAACCCTAGTCATCTATATTCTTGAAGCTCGGGTTTCTCTGTGTTTCTATAATAATAATTTGTATGTGTTAACTTTGTCATTTAGTTACTGACAGTAATTCATAACTTAATTACCAATGTAACATCCTTCGACAGCAAACTTCATTTCATTCTCATGTTGTTGAGATGATTGAAAGGTTTTTGTATGTGTATTATATTTAAATGGCTTTTGTACCACTTGTTATGACCGAATATTTTGCTCGTTATAATGCAATACCAGGAGATAGCTGACCATCAATTGCAACCTCAAATAGCGAAGAAGCTAATTGAATTAACTGATATAATTTGTAGATTTGTAGATTTGTAGATTTGGGGTCATTTTTAGCTAGTTAAGAGCAAAACTTAGAAACACAAAAATACAAAAAAAAATTTGAGAAATTGTCTTGCTAAAGTACATTTGAATTAAGTTGATTTCAGCAACATTTGAAGACGGATCTATGTTCAACTCGCTTCAAGCAATCTTGTTGTTTTAAAATTGTAATCGATGCTTCAATTTCCGGGCTCAAAGTCGATGGCAGATGGAACAAGCTACAACCACGTTTGATCTCTCTTTACCATGCAGCAATACGTAACCAAAAGTCTTGAAGTGCTCATCGACTAACTTGTACAATGAGTTTTCCGATAGCTCCATGATAGAACAAACTTTCCTTTTTTATATTTGACAACTGTGTTTTGTCAACGAACTATGCATGATCATTAAAGTGGCACAACGATGGAAAATTAATAGTATTTATCCATAAAAACTTATCTACGAAGTAAGGCAGTAAAATAATATCTCCTTAGCAGTGAATTGTAGCCTTGGTTCGCAGTCCCGAACGTCCGCCATTAAAATGGACGAGAATTTTTGAGAGATTGGGACGAGCCGCAGCCCGTCATATACTCAACTCGCCGATTGCAACATTTATAAATTCGCACATGATCCCACTAATGGCGGACGAGAAATTCATGAACTGTTCGACTCATAATCTACATGTTTAATTGATCAAAACAATTTCTTTTTGTTTTATCATAGACTCTTGTTACTAGTTTATTGATTTCTGAAGAAAAGAAGGATATTCATTTTTCATCGTAGTGCCACTTTAAGGTATATTATTCAAACTTGTTTTGCAGTTGCAATAATCTTCCAAAAGTATTCGGTTGAGCCAGCAAGTACATCTTTCCGACTCCACAATAGCTAATATCAACTGACGTATAGGTCTTCTCGAATGGTCGTTTAATAATGATAATCATCATAAGATGAGAAAGTTAGACACAAAGTCTGAAGACTACAATTTAAGAAGTTGTTTGTATAATGAACACGGGCACTTTAAGTCTCACCGGTACAAGAAACAACATTATCGTAAGAGTATGTTTGATATAGACAAATTAAATTGTAATTAAACTATTTTTTCCTTTCCTGAAAAGTGCATTTGTGATACAGTGGACTAACTATTGGTCAGATAACGTTAATTAATCTCCTTCGTTTCGCTAAAGGCGATTTAGTAGTGAAAGTAAAAAGCCATAAAGCAGTAAAAGCCGGATGAGCATTACTTCCGATAAGAAGTTAGTTAGTTAGTTATTCGTTATCTAATTTATTAGATGGATTAGCACCTCTGGATTAGCACGAAGCTCCAGTATATTTCCATGACATGTCTTTCATTGATGAAAAAATACTTAATAAGTCCTTGAATGATTTGGTAGAGAGAAATAAAATAAAAAATAAAAAAATAAAGCACTCTATTTAAGTGTCAAATCTTCTAGCTCGTGTGAAGTAATCAGGGACACTGGGCCTACGGTTTAACGTCCTTATTCGAGAAGACGTGAAGGTCTAACCGTTTACAGATGTTTGAGCAAAGGCAGCACCTTCTCCTCAGTTATTTTAAGACCCTGAGTATTGGTCTGGCCGGGGTTGAACCCGAGACCTCCCGCATGCGAGACCGAAGCAATAATAGGTATATGGTGCTAAATGATTCATATTCTGTTTTTTCCTAGAATGTCGCACTTCTCTAGACTGATTAATTGCAGGTTTGCCAATTTGGATCAGTTACTTAGTAGAGAACGTAACGTTCTTGCACGCTGCGACACTAGGTTAGATGCAGTATCACAAGACTATATTATAAGCAGAAACCTTGAGAGATTTGGTCTTTGAAAAATTCTTAGCTTGAAATCATCCTCATGTTTTTATAAATGAACCATGGGACCAAACAACATTTGTTGTCCACAGGCAATTGAATGTTGAAACTTAGTTTGTATTAATACAAACTCGCAAAGAAATATTCCATATTTTTGGTTGTTTTTAACTGAATACTTGTTATACCAAGGAGCTAGCTCTTTCTATTTTAAAAATTTGCAATATATTTATCAGTTTCAAAAATGAAGAACTCTTGAAGAGTAGAAGTGTTTTGTGATACTCATTTCTTACAACTATAAAGAGTTGAAAATTCCCACCAAGCCTAACTTTTTAACCAGTTAACACAAACCCATAACATGATCATTCATTTTACTTCTGTTGAAGAGTAGAAGTGTTTGGTGTTACTCGTTTCTTACAACTGAAGAGTTGAACATTCCCACCAAGCCTAACTTTTGAACCAGTTGATACAAACCCATAGCATGACCATTCATTTTACATATCTTGAAGAGTAGAAGTGTTTGGTGTTACTCATTTCTTACAACTGAAGAGTTGAACATTCCCACCAAGCCTAACTTTTGAACCAGTTGACCGACGAACCCATAACATGACCATTCATTTTACATTTCTTGAAGAGTAGAAGTGTTTGGTATTACTCATTTTAAAAATAACAAGGCTTGCAACGGTTGGGGAAAAGTCAGGGAATTTTATTTTTGAGGATGATGCAAGCTTTCATTTTGATTATTTCTAGAATGTGGCTCTATATAATTCACCAAAAAACGATCGTTTGTTAGTATTAATTGTGCAGCTTCCTGAGACAAAGTCAGTGAAAATTAGCTGTTGGTCAGGAAAAGACTTTTTTGAATCCGTATGGGTGTCAACCCTGTATAATTATAGAGGTAGAAATGTTAATATATAAAATATTTATCAGGAAAGAATCATTATCCTCTTTTGCTCTGACAAAGCGCTTTCGCTAGAAACTTAAGCTCAAACCTTCCATGTTCATGATGAAAAACATAACACATCAACTTTTAGTTTCAGGCTTCTTCGGCGACTACTAGTCTAGCATACAAAATTGAGCAGAGTTTATTTCAGCCGGTATTGTGTGCTTCAGAACAAGCTGTGCTCTGTTTCAGATGCACTTTAGTTTATGTTTTAATGACCCGTCGTTAAGTGAGATGCTTTGCGCGCCGTTTTTTCATTGGTGGTAAGTGAGCGTAGCCTGTTTCTGAGAGAGAAATGGAGATGGTAATATAGTTTCCTTGCACGATTTCTTGAAAATGAGAATTATCTTGCTGATACTATCACCTTGTTAAAATATCGATTACTTCTTGGTTACAAAAAACGATACTTGCTCACAAGAGGAATTTAACGGAACTCGAAAATATAGTTGAAAGAAGGTCTTCAAACGTCGCGAAAATTATTCATGTTGTCCGTACCAACCCATTTATCTATCCATTCATCCATTCATCCAGTAGTCTTTCTGTCTATATATCTATCTGTGTATCGACTTATGGTAAATTAAAAACTGCTTTTAACCAATTAGAACGCGTGATATTTATATTGTGTGTGTTCTTCTTCTTTAATAAATATCTTGCTATTCATTTGGCGCCTAGGACGACTGAAGAGCAAGTTTTTGTTCACAGTAAGTTTTATTTATTCAAAGACAACACGGCGACTTCTACTAACCAACTATTCATTATTATTATATTCTGGGGGCTGAATATAAAGAACATGCATTAAGGTGGATAGTTAATGCAGTTATTGTTTGGGGGCTAGCTGTCAATATTAGGCTGACTGGAGCAGGGCGGACGAGAGTTTATCTTTTACAGTCAGTTGTTGGAAATAAATACATTGGATATTGTATGTAGCTATCGAAGGTAGCTCAGAAGAGTTAAGAAGAAAACTGGAACAAACAGCTAACGACACAACTGCAATACCATACTCTCCTTCTTAAAGTCAGAAAGCGGAGTCAGATTAAGTTAAGTTTTGGTAGAAGTTACCACAGTTTAGAAATCGAACGCCGGTGAGTACAGTATGAATAACGGCACCTTGAATAACGGTACCGTTCGCTCGACAGCACAGCTCACGGCAACACAAGTTATTGCCCAGAAAGTTGCCTTCACTTGTGCATACAGCTTGCTGTTCATATTCGCTATCGTGGGGAACTCTCGTCTAATCCACATCATACGAACAAGAGAACTGACGGAGATCGCTTTTAACTACCTAATGATAAACATAGCGGTTGCTGATATTTCCTCGGCCATCTTCATCGTTCCAACAAGCCTTGCATATGTTTACAAAGGACAACAGTGGCTTCCAGGAATGGGATGGAGAATCCTATGCAAGGTAGCAAATTTTGGGATAACTGTCTCCCTATCTGCCAGTATCCTTACACAGATTGCGATGGCCATTGATAGATATGTGGCAGTTGTACGAAGCAAACGAAAACCTCTCACTTTAAGGGGAATCAAGATTGCAATTGGAATAACATGGCTACTGTCTTGCTGTTTCTTTGGCTCAGATCTGTACATGTTTGACGTCGTATACATTACAAGTTTGGATCAACACTTTTGCAGCTTAAACTCTGAATGGTCTCCTAAAGCATTGAGAATTAATAGTACTGTCAAATTTATTCTTCTCTACGGAGTACCGATACCACTTCTATTTTGTGTCTTCTATAAGATAACAAAACGCTTAAAAGTACGAGAAGACATGCTTGGATGTACTGACAAGAAAACAAACAAAAACATACGAAGACAAAACCAAAAAGTGAATGAAATGCTCATCACAATTTTCGTTGCTTTTGTGGTTTGCTGGCTTCCCGCTTACGTCTGTACAATACTAAATGTTTTTGATGAAGAACTTCTGAACTGTGTTCCACTACCGCTAATCATGTTCTTCTACTACATTGCGCACGTTAACTGTGCTGTGAATGCTTGCATTTATCTTAAGTTTGTCAAAGAATTTCGCATAGACTTAAGAAAGAAAAGGAAAACTGTTTCTAAAATATTGTCTACTTCACTTTAAAGTAAGATTCTGCCGATGTTTGCCGTATAAGAAGCGGACAAATTCTTCACTTAAAATTAAATTTAAATTAAAGCAAGTTCTCCTTGACAAGTATAAATTCTCGTGTGTACTGAACAACAAGTTTTCCTTGACGGTTTTTTCTTAAAAGGTTCTATTTGTTTACTGGCAAATTATTCCGAATAACACAAATAGGTTTGGACAACGGTTGTTTTTGCAGCAGAGTCTTCAAAACATTATTGTATGGGCGATGCCGTTTAAAATTAACCTTTGTCTGTTGAAAGATGTACCAACGAGCAATATAAACACCTGTGTTCATATTGAGGCCTGAAGCGGATATGTGGATAAACACTGCCATTAGCTTGTGAGACCATGGCGCCATATAACTTAGTATCATTACTATTATAATTTATAATTTAATTAATAGTATTATCCTTATTCAGTGGTGGATTTAGGAGAGGAGCCCAG
>JANUFV010096860.1:0-10409 GCA_024757865.1 Epizoanthus scotinus
CAACTGTAGGAGTTGATGTTATGCTGTTCGCCATGAGGGTGGTAGGTTTGAGCTGACGTTTTGAGCATTAGCCCTTCATCAGAGCAAGAAGGCTAACGCTCGAAACGTCAGCTCAAACGTACCACCCTCACTGCGAACAGCATAACATCAACTCCTACAGTTGATTAAATGAATCCCCATATATATAGTCCTGGCAACATGTCCCAGCACCCCCTCTAGAAACAGATGCTGTCAGTGCTCTTATCGATACAACTTTTCCAAATACAGTGGGAACTCGAATAATTATAATTGTATTACCGGTACAAAAAATATAAACATTTTGATAACCGAGTGAGAGGTCTGTATATGGAAAAAATATTTTGCCTGAGGTCTGTGAGAAACACCGAGGCCAAAATATTCTTCTGTACGGATTAACCAAAATTAGGTTATTGAATTTTTTTAGGATATCATAGCTTTTCACTTGATTATGAAATGTTTGCAAAACAAATGATTCAGTTGCCAGTCTGCAAGTCCATGTAGCAATAGGTTTGTACGGTGCAATACAGACCTAACTTTAGGCCAATCACAATGCAGGGATTTAGTTACAGACCTGAGAATCTAGCTTGCCATAATTATAATAAAATTCATTTCATACATGATGTATTTTTTACTTGCAGAATTGAAAAACGAGGCAAATTTAGCAGAAGACGAGCAAACTATGATGAGGCTGGTGTTGATTTCATCAATGAACGCAACATGCATTTCAACAAGAAACTGGCACGATTTTATGATCCTTTTACAGCAGAGATCAAACAGAATCTGGAGCGTGGAACAGCTGTTTAGTAAACCAAAATGGACAATCATATTATAATTATAGACTTGAATCATCAATTGCCCTAATTCACTATTACGTTACAGTTTTCTTCGTGGTTATAAACAAAAAGTTATTTATTTTGCTGACAAATGTCAAAATTCACAAATTTAATGTTATGTCTGATTCAAATTATCTTATAAACAATGTTAGAAAATAGACACCATATAACACACGCTCTGATTGGCTAAAATTCCATTATTTTTTATAAAACTGAATATAAATCACACTTCAAACAAAGTGACAATTGATACGTAGCTCGACAAATGCCCACTCGGCGTGAACAATTCATTATTTTTCGTTTATTATTTTCAAAAAGGAATAAAACAGCCTCGCTTGTGTTTCCAGACAATTTAATATAAAATGCTATGATGTAGAGCTAGAGGAACACTTGAAAAGCAGAGAGAAAACTCAGCTTCGTCTCGTTTTCTCTCAACACTTTTCTCCTGTTTCTCTACGTCATAGCATTTTATATTATTGTCTATAAACACGCGCGACATGGTTTTATTCCCTCAACTGGTCTAAGAAGTGGTTTGTTTACATTTTGTTTTCCCCTACTTCAATCCCACAATGCAATAGTAACACAGATTTTGAAAGTCCAAAATCAAAACAGTCAACTTACCGTAAGTTTCATTCTTAAAATTGATTAAAATATAAAGAAATAATTAATGGGTTCTCTTTAGGAGCTCTCTTTAAGTAGGAAATTACAGTTTGTGCATCTTTTTCTTAAGTTTGAAGAATGTAAACAAACTGTGACAATAGTGAAATAGGGCAATAATTGGCTGAGCTGCACTACTCTGTGTACAAAAAGAACTTGGGAAAATCTGTGTACCATGATTGTAGACTGTATTATTAAGACCTTTCTAGTTTCATGGTGCTTTGGAGTCATACCGGTAATTATAATTACCGGTAGTAATTTTATATCTTATACTAAATGTTGTAATAAATATTATAAAATGGTGCCGATATAATGCGTGGTATAAAATAAATTATAGTTGCAAAAAAACATGGCTGCATATAACAGCTTGAACTTTTTATGTTATGAAAGTGTTAGTACTGCAGAAGTTCCAATTGTCCCAGTCTCAAATTTCATGCAATCTCCCGGTCTCCCTAATTTTGCAAAACGGGGAAAAAATGTACAAACCCACTGCATTTTAGCGACAAATGGGAAGATAGACGGGTCCACATTATGAAGATGATCTCACCTCTGTTCAGAAATGCTGACACCTCGATAGATCACTCAAAAATGCTGTTTAAATGGAGGCAGGCCAGCCCGCTTACCTACTGCAAGATCTTACCTTGCACCTATTTCCCTAATTAAACTTTCATTGCATTTATGTGCGAAGGTGGGCTGGTTTTGCCTGGTTTCTAGGCCTCTTTCTCTCACTGCCGCACAGTCAGACTGATTTCGGTGACATAGTATTTCGGATCCGTCACTGAAATCAGTCGTACCCAGGCTCTAATCAAACACAGCTCAGCCAAAGAGAAGAAGCCATCCAGGGACAAGGCAAGGCCCAGTTGCTGGTCTTGCTGGGATCCTGGCACACAGCTGCCAGTAACCTGACAAGCTGAGTCAGACAGTATGGCACCATGCCAGCAGATTTCCCATATAAACAGTTTATCCCAGCTCCCAGGATGAATATTTAGCATTAAATCGAAACATTTTGGATTTCCAGGATCCTGGCCTCTATTATAATTTCGTGGCACTAGTGGAAAGACGTTCTGCACCATTAACCTGTTCATTTTATTAAAGTTGCTTCAAAATTATTGGTTAATTTGCCATGTGCAATTGCAAGCCCTGCAGGCCTGTTTTCTTCAAATATTTTGTAATTTTCTTTACAAAATAAGTATTTATAAGTCGTGTATAAATTATAGGAATAAATCTGCAGAAGTTTTCCATGACCCTGAAAAGAAATGTTGAAAGTTTAGGAGTTTTCCTATAATTCCAGGAGTTGAACGAACCCTGATAATTTTCATAACATGTTGAAGTCGGCAGAAGTTGCGAGGCTGCCATCTTGATCTTGAGTGATCTTGCAACTGAAATGTCTACCAGTGGCACACTGCACTAGTCTATTCATTCCGGTCTCCATGGTTACTGGTTTCATACTGATACAGCCACCTGGGATGTACCAGTGGCCTGTAGAAAGTCAGAAGACACACTGTATGTAGCTGTTGTATCTGTCGAGAAACAGAGCCTTCTGTTTTGATCTTGAATTCGCGAGACTTCGTATAATGACTTATGTATAATGAATGACCGTTTTGCCTTCTCATGTCCCGTCGCGGACAACTATAAACACGTCTTCCTGCTCGACGAAGCAGCAATATACATGCTCTGCCATATTCTTGGTACTTTTGGGAGCGTGTGTTGACTATTACATCTCGCAGAATCTGATAATTGTCGATTTGTCACCTCGAGTTGTCAGTTCCTTTTTCGCGCCATTGTGATTGTCACTGAGCTCGAAAGATCGTGATCCCCCGCACGTTTTCTTTTTCTTGGATTTTCGTTCTCTAACTTGGGCAGATTTAGATAATGACTATCGATATTTTCCCACACTTTACATTCCTCTTCGAAGGCAGTCACTAACTGTTGCTCTATCCAAAGGTCTTGTAAAGTACCCACTTTCTCAGAGGCCATGATGCCAAGTTTCTCTAGGACTGGGGAGTAAATAAAGGAGGTCGTCTCATAAGGTCATGCGATCACGGCCAACCGGAAGTTGATTTGGATTATTTTTAGAAAATATATTGAGAATGGATATGGCGGAAAGTAGTCACAACTTTTTTATAAATCATCGATATGGGTTCATTACGTTATTTTTCTGAGAAATATCGACATTATTATGCACATTATCGGCAAGAGTTTTGTAAATTACAGAAACTATTCACTATAAAATTTTATATACTTTTTTTAAGGTGCAGAAAACTCTAGGTCGAGCTAGCAAGAGTGGGGTGCAAATGAAATGATTTGAGGTCTTGTCTCAGTGTATAGCAAAGCAGTGCCATTAATGTTTTTAAAAAAAATTATAAATCTCTGTCCGAACGATTTTTACTTTGTTTTTAATTAAACGGAAAAATCCCTCTTGCTAAAAGCAATTTCCGAGGAAGACACAGCAAACCATGCCCAGCCCCTCCCCGGATGAAATTGATTTCAGCTGTTTTCTTTCCTGGAATCGAGGACAGCACAGAATTTTAGCGAGCCATTTTGCCGACAAAAATCTGCTGATCTTCCAACTTTGGAGACGAATTTAGCCACTTTCATAAGCCAATGTGGATGTAAGAACTTGTAGAAGACATTTTGAGTGGTTGAAAGAAAGGAACTTGTGGAATATCTAAACTTTATCTCAGGGAATAAGATAAATTTCAGTCTGTCTCGAAGACGCAAATTCTGGTCATCGTGTGCCACCTCACGCATCATTGGAATGTTCTGTATATTACCACGCTTGCTGCCCTCACGGAGACTTGACATGATTCTGTCTTAAAGGTAAAATTGTAAAAGTTCATATTTTTATGTTAACTAGTTTATTAACGGCAGTGACAATACATTTTAGACCAACAGCTTTAACCTTCTAGAAGCTGATGGCGAACTTGAGCTGATCGCTTGATCTCTCGATAATGTAAACACATTTCCACCCTTGTGACAGACGTTCGGTCGATACAATACTTTGTATTTAAAGGATAGGATAGATCCTATGCTAGAAAAGGGAATTTGGGGTAAGATGTGGTTGTTTGAGAACATTTTTTTGGTAATATTAATATACCACCATCTTGCTTTCTTGTCGATTCGTCAAGCTTGCAAGAACACACCAGACAATGAGACATGACAGAGTAGACTCGATCAGCATTTTGTCTTATATTACAATCGATTTTCCTCAAATCAGGATATTGTAGTTGGGAAATCTTCCTACTCGCTACTTCCTTTACTTTAGTCTGTAGTGAATGTGCGCGAACCTTGGGGAAAACAGACTTATTATTACAATAAGTCTTCATATTATTTATGTGGTGTTTCGAAATTGTTTTTATTTGGCATAAAGAATTATTGCTTCCGAGTATTCTCAAACACATGATCTTTCTCCGGTGAAATATTAATGTTTCTTTATTGCGTTAAATTAAAGATTTCCTAAACTTTGTTTTTTTCATTACTAGTTTCGTAAAATGTTGGTACTGAAACATTTTTTTTCCTCAAATGGACTAAGGGTTTTTATAGACGCCAGAATTTACAGTTCATTTTTGGTGTGAATTTATTTTGAGTAGTGTGTTGTTGTATGCCATTCTAAAGATTATGCGATGAATTTTTAATCAACTTAAATTATAAAATAGATGTCAAGAAACAGCTGTCTGTGATGATACTGTAAGGCTTCACGATTTTCTACTTTCTGATATAGAAATTAATGATTACAAACTGATTAATTTGGAGCACCTATAAACATATAAAATATTTCTTGTTGTTTGATTACTTTCAGTTTAGGTCTGTTTGACAGGTTGTCAATATGCCAGTTAGAAAACAAGACAATTATGCAATAGACAAGTGATGTTTTACTGTTACCTTGTGAGAACATGTATGTTTTCATTTTTGAGCTACTGATAATTTTGGCAGTTTTTTATAAATGCCAAGTTTTGATTATTTTCATTGCTTTTTCAGTTTCGTAAATACAGATAGTTATAACAAAATAGCAATAATACACAACATGTTTTAAATTGAAATTGATTTTTTTTTCAATAGTTTTTATCATCTGTACATAAACAAATTGTATGGTAGAATAGTAACTCATGCTGTTGCACTGCAGCCACATATACACACTCCTTAATTGTTTTATAAGAACCTTTTTTATAAGGCCATGCAAGTAAAACAAATTATTAGTTTCCCGTCCGGAATCACCAAAAACATGAGGCAGGAGGTCCTTATTATTTACTATTTTGTCAATTATTGTTATTTTCTAAAATATAGGTTTATGTCCCCTTTGCTTCCATTAAAACAGTAGAATACGGCCTCCATTTCATCTCAAGAGTTCATATAGCAAATTTTAATATTTATTATTAGCCAGCCTTTCATATTGATCCTTAATTACTCAATAATTAGGAACTTTCAACTTCCAATACTAGTGTCCTTTGTTGTTTGGAAGACCAACTTAAAATATATCAACATATAACTATTTCAGATCTCTATTTAGAGCAACACAGGTTTCTATACCAGGAAAATGTCTTGCCAGCAACAAGTTCTAGTCACTGTTTCAAGAATTCAAAATAATGTTGCAATGTGCAAAATTTGATCAAAACGATCTCTCAGTATTCATGTATTTCTCAGTCACTATTTTGGCTTGAAGGCTCTTTTGATATTCTGCTTCGCCACCTTTCCTTGCTCACAGCATACATCACAGATGGGGTAGTAGCCATCCATCCACAGCTGTTCTTGCGAACCAAGGTTCAACACTTTCTTCTTTGAACCAATGATAGTGCATATGAAATGAGGCATTTTCACAATACAAACCAGAACACAAATACTCGTGTAGTGAGCCACGTGAACGACGTGGCAAATTTTGTAACATCCTGACCGGTTTTATGTTTCATTTTGCTGCAGTCCCGACAATGGAGTCTCTGTTACATTTATATCTACGCATCAAGTATCAAATTTGATTTACTGTAACTTGTATTTTGAGTTTATTTTATAGCAGAATCGGGTTTTTCACCAAGGATTTTCAGATTTTGCTAAAAGATCTTTAGATATAAAAATAAATAATAAATAATAAGAAAACGGAACAGGCAGGCAAAAAGGAGGCGGCCGGGGACAGGAAACTAATATATTTTTCTACTTGGCCTAAGAACGTTGGGGCTGAAAAAAGCCCCAAATTTAAGAGCATGCTAAGAACATACCTGAGGCTGAAGATAGATTGATCATGGAGCCAACTCTTATTTTATTCACTGTAAAAAGTTGAAATAATCTGTTGCTGAAATCGTACATATTTTTGGTACTTAAGTGCTTTATTGGCATGACCGTGTAGACATTTATTACAGGTTACTATTGCTAAAGCATACTTATTTTTGTATACCGGTATGTAATAGATCGTGGTTGGGACAGTACCCCTGAGGTCTGTGAAATATCGCAAAAAGTGAATCTATGTGCATTTCTGAGTCAACTATAACTTGCTATCTGTATTCTTCTAAAGGATCTGCTGTATGGCTGGATTGGTGTTTGCATATGAGGGTGAGCTGTTACACCAAGCTACCATATTTGATCAGCGGGATTTCCTCAGATCACTGCTTCAGTCGGGTGCACAAGGGAGTTCAAACAGCCAGGATCCACGAGGCCTTACGCCCGTTCACACTGCCGCAGTTCACGACAGTGCCCAATGCCTTGAGGAGTTACTCCACTGGAAAGGTATTCACCAAGATTGTGTGGGCACTAGACTGCAAAACAGCCCCTTTCTTTGCCAAAATGACCGAAAATTGTTTCCTCCCTCCAATCTCCTAGTACTTCTTTTCGATCGTTGGCAAAGAAAGCGGCTGTTTTTGCAGCACTTTGACTCTTGACCAGAATGGCCCAGATTAATTCATCTTTCTTGCCGAGGGTTATGTTTGTGTGGCCGTATTCTTGCATACCAACATTTAATGCTAATTTAAAGGGTAGTTATTTAACCTGCTTGTAGTTGGCTTTTTAAAATTACTTTCAACCATTTGATTGAGAACACGTTTTTGTTCACTGATACACAAGGTCAGAAATATAATACAATGTCAGAACTACTAACTCTTTGAAAACACAGTCACTGAAGGTTTCATATTAGGATAATTATATTGTTATAAATATAATATATTCCTGAGTATCTTTCAACACTGTCAGCATTAAGGTATCAGACAAGGCTTTAGTACATCATCTGTGTTTTTGTTCTAGCGCGCTTGCATTGAACTTGATCCTTACAAAAGTACTCTATTTCCTCTATTAAGCCCCCAGCCTCTAAGGGCAGCATTTTTCCTTGCCAAAAGCCATAATATATGTTTCAAAACATCAATACTAGGTCATATTTAGCTATTAATATTAGATCTGAAGAAAATGAGAACTGCTTGACATTACATGTATGTTCTCTAGTACGGTGACTGAACTGGCTTCATTGTTGACTGTTATAAAGTTTCTTTAAAATAGATCAGAATACGGTTCCTTGATTTGAGAGTAACTCTGAGACATACAAAAAAACGATATATTTAAATAAACTTAGCGCTATATATAATTATGTTGAGAACCACATATGTTCGATATGTTGGGATAAAACAACAAAGATCTTTCTTTGCGGCCGGGCTAAATTTATTTAATTTCTTCCTCTTCTTTCTTGGGCGGCTGGCAACCCACGCACAATTTTGCTTCAATTTGGAATTGGATGACATTGGATGACTCAAAACACAACTGATCACTGCTACCATATATCTCGGTGTATAAGTCGACTCTGTGTATAAGCCGATCCCTGTTTTTAAGATCAAAATAGTGGGTTTTATATGTTACCCTTTATATAAGCCAACCTTATTTTGGAGGTTGAACTGAAAAAAAAAAGATATTTTACTAGACACTGTCTAGAAATTGACAACTTTGTGCATTAAACCAGACGTCTACAGAGAAAAATGACTTATGAATATTCCAGACTGTCTAGGAACTAACTACTTCCATGTGCATTGAACCATGACGTCTGTAGAGGAAGTCACCTATTTTCCAGACTTTTAATAAAAATTGTGTTTGAAACGCAAGGAAAATCCTTTGACCTTTGATGAACTATTATCATGTTTGAAAAACAAAAATGAATAAGATATAATGTTGCAATCAAGCAAAGGAGCAAATAGGACATCCTTTTTAGCCAGTCAGATGATGAATAACCAGTTTGAGGGATTTTAAGATTTTAGCATGGACAGCATTATGTAAAGGCATCAGATTAAAAAAAAAAGGTTCCCGTTGTATAAGACGACCCCCAGATCAAAATTAAGGGTCAAATTTTCGACTTATACACCGGAATTTACGGTATATACAGTGCTTGTCGTTTGAAAATCGCTGGTGAGTGGAAAAAAGCTTGCCTAAAATATTTTAAGCGAGCGATTTCCCTCCTAAAGAAACTGCTTTATTTTCGACCACTTCACAGTTTTGAAGCCGATTGCATCACCAATGTTCCACTTGAGGAAAGTGATCAGCTGCACACTTGAACCCATTGAATATTTTATAATTCGACAAAGCTACATGATTGTTTTGAAATATCTTATTGTTAAATGACAAAAAACGGTCTTTGATCATGGAATGCAGTGATAACTGAGAACACTGGCGAGCGAGAGCGATCACTCGCCTTAAACGACAAGTACTGTTTATATGTATATATATACAGGATCTACAAGCTACAATATATTATTTCTTACATGCGATGTGAATTATTAATCTGGCTATGGGTTGCGCTGCCTGTTAATCCAGAGAAACTAGCCTGACTGGTTATGACATCACACAAATCAACATGATGTTAATACATGCCTCGCCTGTCATCGCTTCAATTAACAGGTACATATCAAATACCACCAAAGCGCATGTTGTGAACAGCAGAAAAAATGTTTTTTGATATTGTAATGCACCCAAGATGGCTGCCACACATTTTAGTCTTTTTAACAACATTTTTAGTGTTTCACTTGCTTATTTTATCAATAATTCACTATGATTCATCACATAATGATGTTATTGGTTCGTTTAGAAAGCAAAATTGTAATCTGATCAACAGAAGGAAACTTTACCGACTCTCTGCTGTTCCAAATCGCCCCATCAGCGTTTGGCAAAAACATGGTGAAATATGTCTTTATCTCCCAACTTCACTCAAGGATATAACGATCGACATGGATGTTGAGATTCAACCTGGACCATGTGCTGAACCCCGAGATTCTATCAATCGGAGCAACCTAATGGCTCAAGCTCGTTTGCCTGTTGGAAATTATGAATCCTCGTGTTTAAATATTCCCGCCAAGAACAACATTAATTATTCCCGACAGCAACTCTTCAGCTACAGATCACGTTTTCTAGTATCACGAAAACTCCATATGAGTTTGAAAGACCTTGGAATTCTCAGGACTCACTGTGTACGTGCTGGGAAATCGACAAAACGTAGATCGGGTATAATACCCGAGTTGTTTGGCACTAGAAGGATTTCGAGTTCAACAAGAAGATAATTTGCATGAACTATTATACTGGTATGCCTAGAAAGCGCGAAGACCTCAAACAAACTGTAAACAAAAACAATCTGATTTACATCAAAGCTAATTCGAGTTTAAATCGTAATCTGACTGAGACTGCTAGTCGCTGTGATAAATGGTGCTCTTTTGGATTGTTAAACTGCCGTTCAGTGTGCAATAAGACTCGTACAATCAAGGATTATGTGGTGGAAAATAACTTTGACATCCTTGCTATTACCGAAACTTGGCTTCGCTCGGATCCAGACTGGAATGTATCTACTATTGGTAACCTCACCCCGAAAGGGTATTCGTTTCATCATACTGCCCGAAATGAGAACAGAGGTGGTGGTGTTGGCCTTCTCTACAAGAAGTCTCTGAAAGTCCGGGC
>JANUFV010096971.1:0-10408 GCA_024757865.1 Epizoanthus scotinus
AAACCCACTATTTTGACCCTAAAAACAGGGATCGACTTATACACAGAGTCGACTTATACACCGATATATACGGTACTATATCAAGATTGCCTGTATAAGCCTTTCCTATTTGTCATCAATACATCCACAATGTGTCTCTTGCGTAACATTTGCCTTAACCTCTTTTGTCTTGCTGGCCACTACTACATGTACACTGTCTAGTACCAGTGCCACAAATATCTGCCCAAAACTCAAACTTCAAATTTACATGTAGTTGTGGCCAACCATTGTGACTTTGTTTAATTTATCTCTACCTTGGTCGATTCGGGTCAATAGTGATATTATTTGCTAAGTTTTGGCTACATCGTGCGGCTGATTCATTATCAGGGTTCATACACTTTTGGACTTCTAAAACTTCCATACTGTACCTTTTTTGTGTTTTCCCTGACTTGATTTTTGTAAAAAATAACAATACATACATGTACACATACACATGACTAAACATATAGTTTCTCCTGTCAAAGAGAGCACAAATTCAATTCTTCATGTACATGTACTTAGGTACCGTAAATCCCGGTGAAAAAGTCGAAAATTTGACCCTTAATGTTGGTCCTAAAATCTGGAGGTTGGGTACCAATTTTTTACTTTTTTATTTTTATATTTTTTAAAAATCTGATTCCTTTACACAATGATCTTAAAATCCCTCAAACAAGTAAGTACATAAGTACTGTAAAATATAATTTTTTGTTTGTTTCAGTTCAACCTCTAAAAGAAGGTCAATTTATAGAGAAGGGAACACATAAAACCCACTATTTTGACCCTAAAACCAGGGATCGACTTATACACAGAGTCGACTTATACACGAGATGAACGGTAATCAAAATACCGGTATAATCAAAATATTTCTTACTTCATGAAGTTCACTCCACATTTCCTCACATTCCCCTCTGAGTTGCTCTTCAGTTTGAATGTGTGCTCCAGGCTGGGTATCATGATAACTGACTGTGTTTTCACTCATCTGTATATCCGAGGACTCCATACTCTAGAAAGCAAACAATACTTTGTAACATCAACACACCTGTAAAAAGTTCAATAAGGCCAGAGTTTGTATATTTTCTGGTTTACAGATCTTTTTTTCCAAGATTAAATGTCGTTGGTCGGAATAAAATTAAAAATAAAATGGACATAATTTTCAACACGATAATAATTTAAAATCGACATGTGCATTTATTCACTGCTTTTAATCTGACTGATCTCACTCAAGAATGCTCCAGTACTCTAAGAATAATTATAATTTAATGTTCAATATTCTGAACCTTATATTTGCTGTAACTAGTATAAATAGCAAATTATGTCCTTTTCCTAAAACCTAACAGTATTTGAACAAGTGGTGAAACATCATTTACTGTATGTTTTATAGTATACAAAAACAAAAACAAATTTAAATTAAAAAAATGTAAATTTTATTTTTATTTTTTTCCTTCTTAATTCATGTTGGCAGTCTCGTAAACCAGAAAATATAAAATAACATAGATCCCTATACTGTCTAATAACTTTTAAGGAAAAGATTTATAATACATTTCTTTATTCACTACTGTCCTAGGAAGACGTTAATAAATCAGAATTCAAATATTACTCTGACACCTAAACTATTGAGACAGATCCAATTTTGATTTCAAATGGGTTCTCACCTACCATCTTATTATAGACATATACAGAGATATATAACTTAAAAGACCAATTTTGCTATTAAATGTACACTCAATGTTACAAGCATGCCTTTCTTCAAATTTGCCAGTTGAAGATAGATATTCAAATTATAAATATCACTCGAGGTAAAATTGTTTGGTTGTTAATAAAACAAATGTTTTCATACTATATAATATACATTTTCAGGTTTGGCAATTGGCTTGAATGTTAATTGAGTTTTACAAGTTACCCAAAGAACCTGAGGAAACAAAAGTTTTGAAACCAGACTTAACACTTTATCAATATCTATCTTCTCCTAACAATGTCAATACAAAAGACAGTAGTTTGGTAATGAGAATAAAGAAATTGATGATACACATACAGCAAATGTTTGAAGATGAATTAAACAAACTAACAAATTCTTTCAACAAGTTTATATGAAATGTAGAGATTAGTAAGGAGAATTTAGCAACACATCATTTGTCGTGTTTGGGTCTGAAAAGGTTAAACAAACAAGTCTGTGCTCAGAAGCAAATTCTACTGTATTCTATATTCAGTTCCTGATATACATGTATGATACACAATTATCCATACTTAAAGGGAGAGTATCACGACATAGCGCATGCGTACAAAATGTCTCTTAAGTCTAACAAAAAAGAGTTATAAGCTAAAAAACAATGACTAGTATGAGTGACTCGAATATAAACTTGTGTTTCCTGATGAGCCTTAATTGTCGGGCTCTGATGCATTTGGTGGCTATTTTAATCATTTGTTCTACGGGCTAACACTAAATTCGCTTCACAACACATTACTACAATCTGCTTCAATCGCCTTCTAAAACAGTCCATCCGACCAAATAGTGTGCTGGGAAACACAGGTTTATATTCGAGTTAGTTATATTAGTCATTATTTTTAGTACATAACTCGTTTTTGTTGGATTTAAGAGACATTGCGTACGCATGCATGCACTATGCCGTGATACTCTCCCTTTAATAGCAATCATGATTGAGGATATACAAGTCAAAGAAAATATAAAAATGAAATGCTTGAAATAGTCTCATTTCTGGATAGCAAACTGGAGTGCTTATATCGGAAGATAACGCAAGCATGTACTTTCCTCCTAATCTTATATCTATTTTATAAAAAGCCATACTTGAAAAATGGCTGCTACTGTGTATTAATGGAATGGGATATGAACATGCCAAATCACACCCCAAAAATGATGAGAAGATAAACACTTTGCTTTGCCTCACTTCTGTTTCTTAAAACTTATCTTTTGCTCGTATTAGACTCTGGTGTGTTTATACAACAGTTTAATATTATTAAGACACTTTCACTCAGCCATCTTACATGTGATTTATACTGAAATAATTATTATTTAAATCTAAGCTTGCCACACACAAGCCAAATGTTTGTCAGGAGTAGAGTGCCAATTCCTTTATCATTGTTAAAGTTATTGTGACTGTTCAAGTTTGCCACACATTGGCTGGCTTTTCATTGGGTGACTGCCCATTTCTCTTGTCATGGGCAGAAAATAAGTTCACATGGGGACGTTGCACAACAAAATCAGACTAAATATACAATAGGCCATATCGAGCTCTGTTCCAGACAAAAGATCTTGGACTGCAATACATGAGCACACAATGTCTGCCAAAATATCTGATTTGATTTGGTTCAATAAACTACAGTGGAACCTCGATATAACAAACCCCGATATAACGAAGTCCCTGTACATGTTATAACTAAGTATTTTTTTGGGCCCGGCAAAATTACCGTACAGTAATTTGTATGGGTAACAACCCCGATATAACAAACTTCCGTTATAACGAAGTAAATTGTCCGGTCCCTTGGCACTTCATTATATCGGGGTTCCACTGTACACAAGTTGATTGCTAAAAAAATATTCAAATGGCAAATATTAAAGGTTTTACACTTACAATACACTGTATATGTACCAAGATGTAGATTGAAGCAGGAAGCCGGCAAAAATAACCAGCTGGAGTGACAATTTTACTGGCTGAGAAAGACTCATATGCCCCCAGATCTAGAGCCTTGAATTGCAATATATGCTCACCCTTTCGGCACTCAATTACCCGCCTATAGCAGTCAAATTTATACTTGTTTTGTCAGCCAAACATTTTATAGCTGTGGCTGTGGCGAAACTGATGAGTGAAAGCCAAACTGAAATTGCAATTATAAGATTTGTAAAATTTACTGTTTGAATTTGAGTTAATACTCACAGAAACTCAACTTGCTGTGTAGAGAACAAACTAGAAAATGAAAATCGCTACAGAACTGCTACATGTATTTATGCAAATTCTTGTTTGATCATGGATCGGATATTTTCTGGACTTCTCAACTCTTCAAAACAATCTTGTACTGTGGGTTCCACAAATGTCAGCAGTTTCAAACATTACACTGGTTTTGAAACCAACTGAATTGAACCAGTCTGACTCATCCAAACTACTTGCGCATACTCAAAATAAATTCTACACCATTTATTTATTTTTCTATCAAGCTAGTGAATGAGTGATAGAAAAGGTCAACCCTTATGCACAGGTTCAAAGTTCGGAGAGAAGATGAGAATTGCTCAAATCAATTGACATCATTTGTAAAACAAACATTCCAATCCACTCTCATCAAAATCTGAACTTGTTCAAACTACATGACAGTACATGAGAGTTGGCAGTCAAACTAAAGCGAGGGTTTGATAGTTTGACATTGAACAAATCTTGACACTTACTTCTTGTCAATTCTTATTTATTATTATTATTTAAAGTGATTTAGCTTTTATATATATACACATACAACCAGATACATATCATGTAATGATCACTGATGTATTTTTATTTAATTTTAGAAATAAAATGTCTAAAGTACTCCAGTATATTACAATGAATTCTCCAAAATATTTTAGACATGTTTAAATTATAGAATACAAACTACAAACAGCTGTCTAATTATCCAGACAGGAAGTGGAATTATCTAACTTCACACTCTTGTCACTTGTGTCTTCTATTCTGATGCAAGTGAACGAGTGTGGTTATGATAAAATTGTCACAAATGTCAAATGCGTACGGAATACTCGTGATGCTTCACATGTAGGCAATTTATCCCCTTCTTCCCACACAAACTACATCCCCGAAATTTGTGCTGTATAAGCAAGCTCTGGTTAGTCAGATCATAGTTATGGTCAGATAAAGCTGAAAAATGGTGATTCAAAAACCGTTTTCTATAAACGAACGCGAGAAACTCTGCGCTGCAGACCTCTACTGGCTCTAGCATATCTGCAGGCGGATCGAGCTTCCACACTTAGACTTGAACTCTGAATCTATTCAACAAAACAGCTGTGAAAAGAGTCGCCAAGAGACATACCTCATTCTTTCTGTCACCTAACACGAGCAGTCTTCAAGCTCAGCACTGAATTAATGCAGTATATCAAGATTAGCTTTCAAAACAGGCGCCATCTTTCTCAACCACAGGACAGGCCCGAGCAAGTTATGGCGCGCTTTGTATCGGCGTCACGTGCTTTTGTTTTGATTGACAGTAGCGTATGAATGAATTTTTACAAAGCACTGTTCATGTGTACTGTGTCATTTTGAACCAATCACATCTCAGGATGATCAGTTGATATAGCAACTTACTCGACCGAAAAGAAAGGGACAATGGCGTCGGTTGACTTGTAGTAAAGTTTTTCTTTGGGCCAGGGAGAACTGACAGTTTGTACTTCTGATACTCGCTGGTGAAGGCTTTTGGAGGTAAGTCATATTTATCTGCATTCGTGTATTGAAACACTTTCAAAAACAAAGTAATGAGTGGCTTTGCTTTCCACGATCAGCTGGCGGGAGGCTGCCTAGGATATTTTTTCATTCAATTCAGGACACCATCGGTATTTTGTCAGAGGCCATTGTCGATGTCGCGGAGTCATTCACAGCTTAGTGAAGTAGATTGATGTTAAAGTTTCAAATTTCCGAAGTTTGTGCTGCGAACTGCGTATTTATTTTGTTATAAATTCATAATTTCAATTTATACTTGATCTGCAAAATCGATACGAATCTGTTTTCAATGATCGTTGACCTTAGATCTTGTTCGCGGATTGCCCGCGAAGTTACAACAACAGATTACAATGGTACAAAATCGTAAACAAATGAATGGAGCTCGCCAAACATCCACTAAACTTGGGCTGCGAAAGATTTTCAAAAGAAAAATGCGCTTTGAGTTTACAACAACTATATTTTCTTCCTATTATAAAATGGGGAAACCCCTTCATATCGATTTGTCGATGATCTGATATTTTTTCCTTTTTGGATTCAACTTGGGTTTGTTGTTATTCCGATGGCGATGTACATGAACTTCGAATTGCAACATTCAAAAACCTTCCAGTTCTTAACTAGAAATAATGTACATAACATCACCAATTGCACTGTAGTGGTTTCCTTGTTACTTGCTCTACGTGTAAAATTGAAAATCGTTTGCCGCGAACAAGTTTCAATGACATTCCTGTACGACACTACTGACCGCAGGACGAAATGTGTCTCGGCGGAACGCGCCATTTCGTATGACTCGATTCGTATCAAATGATTGAGTGATGATGGTTTGATTTAATTTATTTATACCCCAAGTTCGTGGTTACAATAGCTCGTGAAATTCCGTGAGGACTTTTTGGTTTCATGGTTTTAGCGTCGTTCCAATGGTAGAAAGGAAAGACAGTTATAATTTATAGAAGTTGCGCCCCGGTGAGTGTACGGTTGGGCTCAATTGTAATGCAAATGCCCTCAATCAGGTGAGCTTTTTGTATAAAATATGTGTTTTGAATCGCAAACAATTGACCTTTCATTTAGTGATTTACTCAGGGGCTAGTGCGGACTTGTGCTGCTATCAGAAATAAATCGGTTTCGAAATCTTCTCATTTTCCAAAGAAGCTCACCCTATTATAAACAGGCATGAAGCCTTAAGTCCTATTTGATCATGAGAAACCGTACTAGTCTCGATGTACATGATTATACTCCAGCAATGTTTTGATAAAAGTTTAGGTTTTCATGAAAATAGCTGAGTCACCAGAATTTAGACTTCTCGAAGAAAATAATATGCGAACGCAACACGAGAAGGTATCGGTTGATGTCGTGGAAGGTTTGTATTTTAACTTGTCTTCATGCTGTTAGGAGTTCGCAATAACTTTGTACAAGATGTACAAGGTATTTGAAAATAGCAAACCGTTGGGGATTAGCAGGTTTATAAGGACGCGAGATTGTTTATATTGCAGTCAAAGAAACTCAAAACGGAACTGGGATTATTTTTAGAACGCTTGTGCCTTATGGCAGATAACTGGGAAGTTTTCTTATATAACGATAGCAATGTGTCAAGTATAAATATGTGCCAGTATAGAGGGCGATAAACCATACACTAGATGATACATGACATGTTGCAAGGATGGTGTAGCTGACCGAAGAAATCGCATGTCTTGTATCAACTCTGAAATCACACGAACAAAACTTGAAATAATGACACTTGTGGCTCGCTAAGCGGCGATACTGTCTAAATTTACTGGAATGAACGTAGGATTTTGCGCACATTTAGATTTTTAATAGGTCTTGACTTTGAGTGTGAAATTGAAATATTTTCTCTGAATGGCCAAATGTTGGTTGTCCGTTATTGTTAACCAATCTTGGTTGAACTACTTGTTTCAAACTGTTTTTTCGATGTGTACAGAATGTGTCAAGTAAATAAGTCTTCACAATGCGTTACAAAATCGCATCTTTTCCTGCCACCGGATCACCCAGTGCAAGTACGATTTAAAACAAAGCAAATCAAAAGCTTGGATGATATATCTGATAGATATAGATATATTGTAATTTATACTGAAATAATTCTTGACTTGTCTATATAACTTTTCTCCTAATTGGTGTATGTTTTACGTTGAAGGCTCTTGATTAATTTAAAAATACATTCCATTTACAAGGAAAGATACCCGTCATACAATGATGGCAATTATTTTTTTGGAAGAAACTGAATTTCAATAATTGCAAGCCGGTAGTGCACTCGTTTTTAAAATATAGTTACATGTTCAGGCAGATTCAAAGATTTGGCAAGGGATATTACACATTGCTTTGTTCTGCTTTATCCTTCAATGTCATTGCCATTGGGCACTGAATAAAACGTGTACTGAGAATAGGAAAAAAGGAATTTCTGTACACTTAAACTAGGAATGATTGATAATGATTAAATATTATTATTATTATTATTGAAGACATCACGACACAGTTTAGCCTTTAGGGTAAAGACGTGAAGCACGACAGTGCTATATATGTTTTAAATTATGTTTATGATATATAAGACTTTTATGGCCCAAGGGAGTCATTTTTGTCTTTATTTTATGCGAACTCAGCACGAGGTAGAAAAGTTAGTTTAGGATTTTCCGTTTGTATACATAGCTTTATACTCGCGTGTCTCAACAAACCTGCGGGGCACTCAATAGTAAATTGTTTTTAACAGGTTTGAGACGAGGTCTTTCGGCTAGTATGATTTCAATGTGTAAACAAGTATTTTTTCCTAGTCTCTCTAGATATTGTCTGAACAAATCGACTCGAACAATAAAATTATCCTGTCATCAGCCATCAGTCAAAACAATCCGTCACTTTCGGCGACTGTGATAATGGCGCTACATGTCAAAACATAATCCCTCAGAACTTTTTTCACAACTACTTTGTTCCAACCACAAAAGTTAATCCTTCGGTAGCTCAAGACAACAATTGTAGGACAGAATTTTCGCTCAGCGACACGGGCGGTTTTTTCATTTAGTCTTGTCGTATTCAACATATAGATTATAGTGTGTCCTAAATTTCATTAAAAAAATTTTCTATTAGAAATGTAGTGTGTTGTATTAAAAGTAGGAAACAAATAGATACTGATAATATCTACAGGTTACAAAAAGGACTTTAACAGAGAGGAATGCTACGGAACGTGGTTTAATCTTTGTATAGTAGCTCACTGGCAATACAAACTGGGGTATCCATTTTGACTTGTCTACAGTCGAGTCGTGATCGTGTTGCAGTCTTGAACATGGCAACTGTCGGATGTGGTGAGCTAAGGTGATTATATTATTTATAAACGCTGACTGTCCTATGGACAAGTTTGACTTTTGTTCCGAATTTGGCAAATGGAAATGTACTGATTTACTTATCTATTTTCCGATACAATAACTCCTCTCTGAGTTTCGCGTTTTCCATGACAGAAAATCCATAACAGAAATACAAGGAGTATCCTTTCAGACCGATATTGTAACTGGATTGTTAATAGCGGGGTGCTATACCCGCTAACTTTTGTTCTTTATGATGCAATATATTTATCGGCCAATACTCGGCACAAATTCGATAGATGAAAATATTGCTAGGATTTTGTTAAATGCGGTGCAAAAGAGCCTATTGTTTTTTTGTCGTTTTTGTGGGATTTGGCCCTACAACTTGAGACGTTCGACTCAAAGTACAATTAGAAATAAGATTGTTGAGAGAACTTTAACTTGTAATAACTTCCGTTCCTCCTTAAGTCACAACTTCCTTTGTCTCAAGGACGCACGATTCGATCGACTGTCAGGTCATTAATAACTAACGCTTTTGTTCACATTTAGTAAAGTTAATTTATTGCGACAATCGTAAATTTGATTGACAGGTAATCATAGTTAATTGTACAGATATATACTTAGTAAGCAATAATAATAAACGACACATATATTGAAAAGCGTTCCACTATGACTAGACTCCACGGACTGTGAAATATCTGAGGTCTTCTGACCAGTGAGTACAGAGTAACGTAACAAAATATTTGCATAATATTTAACTGTCTGTATTACGAGATCAGCTATATCTATAAATGCTCAACTAAAACGCACATTTGTTTATGCTTTATAAAATGTCTAGTAGTGGCGTCACAACGCCTTGTGCAAACAATTGGCCCACACCCGGCCTTACCCTGCCTCACAAAACTGCATCTGTTGTTATTCAGTTGGTGATAAACCCTGTTTGGCAATCAATTAGGACCCACACATAATGTGTGCTTACAACATATATCCAGTAAATTCAACCCAATTATTGAATTAAGAACTGTTTATATTTTAAAAACAAGAGAGATGGATATTTAATTACTTCGATAGCTATATAGTAGAACGGCATTACGATAGTCGACAACTACTCAGGGTGCACATCCCATCTTTTCGGCGATAATCAATGGGGACTGAAAACAAAATAACAATGGCATTACGTATTTAACTATATTGATAATGTGACTACATGTAATTAAGGTCAATAATTAATTACAAGGAAACGAATGGTATAAACGAAAATTGAAAAATCCAAAAGGACAGGAGGAAAAGCGAGTTATACTGACATAGGTCAGAGATACGAATTCTATAGTAGACTGATTCTTATAAACAACAGGTTAAACCGTCTACATCGAGTAATGAGCACACAAGGTTGGTATTTATTTACTACGACTAAGGCTACTGCTACTACTACTACTACTAGGTAGTAGTAGGTTAAAGTTATGTACTTGTAATTATTGTAATGCTTTGGCAATATGTAAAACGTTCATATCATGCCAATAAAGTTTACTACTACTGCTGCTACTACTACTACTACTACTACTACTACTACTACTACTACTACTGCTACCAGTGGCGTAGCCAGCCATTAGGTCTGTAGGCCCGGGCCTACAAATATTTCAACTAATCCTGCAGGGGGGGAGGGGA
>JANUFV010097082.1:0-10406 GCA_024757865.1 Epizoanthus scotinus
ATGTTGATGTTGATGTTGATGTTGATGTTGATGTTGATGTTGATGTTGATGTTGATGTTGATGTTGTTGTTGTTGTTAAACAAAGGTAATATAGAAAATACTCAAGCTTTGGGCTAAAGCGTTTTAACCTTTTCATGTTATTATATTCCCAGGGTGCATCTGACTATGTACACCCAAAGAGAGCCAGTGCAGAGTACGAGACGCGCTCTGAAAACACAATCAACGATACAGCAAACGGAGAAACTGATGCGTTAGGCGGACATGAGGAAAGTCACAATTCGGAAAGCCTGGAAAATGAAGTAAATAATAACGACAAAGAGCCCCTGGAAGAAACTTCGGATAAACAGGAACCTAATAACGTGCTCCAGGTCGAAGAAAATGTTGCCAACGATAAGGACAAAATGCAAAATGAAAATGAAACAAAAACGGAGATACATACTGTGGAAGAAGACGATAGTTTGACAGAAAAGGAAGTGATACAAAAGGAAACCAAAGTTGTAAGCCAAGTGGAAAGTAAAGAGAACGGTTTTAAAAACCAAGAAAATGGTACTGCAGAAGCAAAAGATGAAAGTGGAAGTGATGAAAATGAGCAAGTTGATGAAGCAAAGAAAACAAGTTCTGTAGAAACGGAAGAACAAGTGGACACGGAAGAAGAAGCTCGTATGGAAGAACAAGTCAATACTGAAGAACAAGTAGATACGGAACAACAATTTGATATGGAAGAACAAGTGGAAACGGCGGAAGAAGTCCACACGGAAGAACAAGCTCTTACGGAAGAACAAGTAGATACAAAAGAACAAGTCGATACGGAAAAGCAAGTCGAAATAGAAGAACCAATCCATATGGAGGAGCAAGTCGATACGGAAGAACAAGTCCATACTGAAGAACAAGTCCATACTGAAGAACAAGTGCATACAGAAGAACAAGTCCATAATGAAGAACTAGTGCATACAGAAGAAGAAATAGATTCAGAAGACTCATGTGAGGAAAGTGATGAAAGTAGGAGCGACTTGGATGGAAAAGAACAAGAGAAGAGGATTGAAGATAGCATCACAGAGTTGCTCGTGGACGAAGGAGAAACTGGGGAGGAGGGAAGCGAGGCAGACGAAGAAGGAAATCAGGAAGAGGCGGAGGAAAATAAAATCAATGATGATAACTCAGACAATGCTACGGAGGAGCAGAGAAGCATTGAAGATGAAAGCAACCGAGCAACCTATGACCGTTATGAAACAGTTCAAGGCGAAATACCTGATGAAACAGAGAAGGCAAACGAAACTGACGATAAATTGGAACAAGATTACAATAATAGCGAAGAACAAGAAAAGGATGAGCTAAGCAATGATGCAGAAATAATCACGAATAATGACCAAGAACAACAAGGAGATGACAACAAGGATGAGGAAGAAGAGGAAGATAAAGGACAAATTCAAGTAGAAGAATCTGAAGAGGAAGAAAACATAGAAGGTGTTACATTTGATGTTGGCAAAGACATAGAAAAGAATGGAGAAGAAGGGAAAGAAGAGAAAGAAGAGAAAGAAGAGAAAGAAGAGAAAGAAGATGAATGTAGTATAGAAGAAGAAACGAAAGTTTCTGAAGAACGTAACGAGATTGAACATGAAATCTCGGATGATGAAAAGGGTAAAGCAAAAGATGTCAAAAGTGAAGAACTAAATGAAAAGGAAGACGAAGTATCGGCTGATAAAGAGGTTGAAACACTACCCAGTAAAGACAGTGAAGAGCAACAAAAACCTGGAAAAACAACGTCAGCAGATGTCACAGAAGAAGAAGAAGGAGTTGGAGTATCTTTTGATAAAGAAGGAGAAGCGAGTGAAGACGAATCCTCTGCAGAAGAAGAGAATGCGGATGAAGAAAATGATATTCAAGTTAGAGAGATACGTGAGTGCGATGAGGAGCCTGATCAAGAAGAAGAAGCAATTGTAGACGAACAGCAACACGTTGAGTCCTCTGATGTATCAGCAGATGATACTAAGGAACATAATGAATGTTACAATGAAGATGAAGACGAAGAAGAAGCAGAAGTAAAAGTTGAAGAAGAAAGTGAAGTTCAATCTGAAGATTTGGCTGATGGAGGAAACGAGCCTGAAGACGAATTGACACACAAACATTATAACGATGAAACATTAGATGCTAAAGAAAGCGGTGGTGCAAAAGATGAAGAAGAAGACCAAGCTGAGGCTACTTCAAGTGAAAAACAGAAAGACCATCCAAAAGAAGATGAAACTACAGAGGAAGAAAATATAGACGTAGAAAATCAAGAGATTGAAGAATCGCCTGACGAAGGCAGCGAGGAACTGGAACAAGAAACATCCGCTGCAGAAGACGAGAAGAGTGTCAACAGTAAAGTAGAACAAGAAGACCAAGTTCACGAAGAAGCTGATAAAGAAATAAGTGAAGAACAGCAAGAAAGTGAAGACAACGTAGAGAGGCCTGCAATTGAAATTAACAGAGAATCTGACGAAGAAAAGGATCTTGTAGACAAACATCAGGAAAGGTTAGAAGAGCGACGCGTTAGTGATGGAGAAGGAACTACGGACATTCCATCTCAAGACATCAACGAAACGCCAGAGCAAGAAAACAAACATGACGCGATGGCCGAAGAAGACAACAAGGCAAACTCAGACGTGTCTCTATCAAGCGAAGAAGACACTTTGCCCGAAGAAGAACTCCAAGAAACAGCGGAAACTAAAATACAAAGTTCGGAAACTCCAGTTGTTGAAGATCAACAACAGGAAGAAGGAAATGAAAGAAAAGATGGTTTAGAGGAGGACGATACTCCAGAAAATGATATTCTGGCTGCCGACAGAGTTTCCAGTAGTTCTCTGTCTGTTAACTTGGATTTGCAGTCGGAACCATCAGATGCTGAGAGCGATAGTTCTCCCGCTGACGAGGAAGACATTGAAGAAATAGAAAGTGTTGAAGACCAGGAAGATCAAGAACCACTGTACGAACTCACTGACAAAATGCAAGAAGAACAAGAAGCAAACGGCCACGAACAAGGTGAAGGAGACGAGGACGAAGACAATAAAGACAAAGCAGATGAAGAAGAGGATGATAAAGAGGAAGCAGTGAAGGTGAGAAAAATCAATAGACCTTTTTATCAACTAACAATAGAAGTTTGTCAGTTCTCTTAACGAACTGTCATGGCGACCTAAAAGAACCCACATACTTATAATTAACAACAGATCAATTTCGTTGTTGTGGTTTGTGAACTAATATTATATAGATTAAGTTAATGTAGTGATTTTATACAATTTCATATAATTTGCCAGAAACTGTCTTGTGATCTAAATCAATTAGAGCTGGGGTGGAGAACAATATCTAGAGCCTTAGCTATTAAAGTATATGAATGTTATTATCACAAGGGATTTTCTGTTATATTGTAGGTGGGAGAGATGAGAACGAAAACGAAGAAGGCCAAGACGCCAACGGTGTATGTTTCATTTGAGAACTCTGATGAAGAAGAAGAGTCAAGCTTGGGAGAAGATACTGCTCTGACAGCCATTCCGGAGGACCAAGCTGGTGATTACATATCCGAATCTGACTCAAACGTACTTGAAACTTCAGGTATTTGCAAACAAACATTTACTTTGAGAACACATTTTTCATAATCACATTGAACAATTTACGAAATCACATATTTGCAATTGACATAAAGTTTTTTAATTGCTGTTAATAGAATTTTGCCGTATTCTATTGCAAATGGAGGAATGTTATTTGTTCTTTGATCGTTTACTATAAGCCTATAGTCAACGATTGCATGGGGATAGTCTAGCACATCTCATTTTGTTTCAGAAATATATTATATGTATTTTTATTGTAACTATCATCATTTTTGTGCAAACAGAACACGTCAAATGTTTACCAAAGCATTTTAGGCAACTCAATTTTGTTTTAAATTAGTGGTAATTTACTCGGCTGCACCTCGTGGATTAATTAAGCAATATAGAACGGCTGCGAGTGTCTATAAACTGTAATATAAATACACCGAAAGTTGTAGAGCACGAGAGAAGTTTAAGAGGAACACGAGGCAAAGCCGAGTGTTTCTCTTACTTCCCATGTGGTCTGTGGGTCTCAACAGATGCTGAAGATATCGAAAGACTTGGAAGTCCGGTTCCGGATGCCGATCAGCTGGCAGTGAAAGCAACCTACCCTCGAGAAACAAATTCAGGTAAGGCCAAAAATTTCATAAACAACCGGCAAATTCAATTTAACCTAATAAACCCATAGATGTATAAAAGGGGCGGGGTCAAAATGATCTCCTTACACGTTCTGGGGCCTAAAACGTTTGTCGCTAAAGCTAATGCGAAGTGCTTTTCAGTACCTGTAGTCAGGGTAATGAGACGTTTTGTAACGCTAAATAAGATGTGGTCAGCATGCATAATGTATGCGAACAAATTATGCAAATTAGGTATTTTTTTTCTTTAATTGCGTTTTTAATCAGACTTTTTTAACTCCATATAATTGATTTTGGTGTTTCACGATCAGTAATAATATTACAAAAATTGCATTTTTTCACTGTTTTCAATAATTTTGCTGAAATTGTGAATTAAAGCGCCATAATCAGAAAGGTAGCCCAAACACGAAAACACGTAAGGTTAGCTAGATTTTTATTTTCAAATTTATTGGAAAATCTTCTTTCTACTGAATTGTAATTATTTACATATCGCAGCTCCTGCGACGCCAGTTCATGTGAGGGACTTTCGGCAATTGTTCGAAAGACAGACGTCCGTGGGAGAAGACCACATTGACGGTTAGTTCATTAAGTAGGAATATCGTAGGTGATAACCGAAAACAGATCACTGAAAATAGACATGTGTATCAGGCCTCTTCAAGCTGTTTTTGAGTTTCAACAACGGCATACTTTATTAGTGTTGGTCAGCGGATTCCCGCCATAGTTGGTCAGCGGGCTTGCGCGTGAGAGTAAGACCTGAGTCCGCCATGTTGGATTGAGAAGAAAAGAATCACTCGTGTTATCAGTCAGTAGTGTTGGCCTCCAGACTTTACTACTTTAAAGTTATCTATTGATAAATTAAGTGGCATCAAATCAAGACCATGTGAGTTTTTAAAAATTGCCCGAAAGTACAATAGAACAAACGAAAAATTGAAGCAACCGTGCTTGGTTTTTGAGAAAAATGCGATAAAATCTCAAAAACATTTTAGGCTCTATATGGTTGCCATGACAACGAGACTTGCTTATAAAAAGAAGAGTTGCTAAAACACGAGGTCATAACAGCTGGCAGTAAACTGCTGTGGTGTACGAGTAAGCTTTGTGTTAAACTTGGCGGTGCAAAACAATGCCGGGAAAACTGATGGAAGCGACTTTAATAATCACGCAATACCGATTTTATTTTCATGATAACCATTTCAATATTTTGATGATACGTCGCTGTGTAATTTGGCCGCGTGGGAAAGAAAGAATGAAATATATCTAATGTCGCTTAGAGGCTAAGAAACAAGATGATTGTACTTTTCGTTTCAGAAGTACCAAAGTTTTGGATACTTGACTAGCAGAAATACAAAATGCGACCAACCACTAAACAACTCATTACTGACCTTTAAGAAGCTAATTAAGACACATAACTTTATGTAATTTAACTAAACTGTTTCATTTCTTCAGCCTTATCTATATGTACATTTTCTATATTGTAAATTTTGTAATTTAATAGTTTTATTTAATATTGTAAGTTTTTAAGAATATACAGGGCCCCAATGGATACCAGCCTAGTTGCTGAATGGGCTCAGTACCCTGTCTAAATAAAGTTTTACCTACCTAACATGCGTGTTTCTCAATGTTTCTTGTTCTATAATCTACAGGGACAAAGGACGATGTATCAAAAGCTCCTATCAGTCCTGGCCTGGTTGATAACTTGCGACTATTCTTTGAAAATCCAAAGAACTTTGAGTTCCACAAAATGTAAAAGGTAAGAAAGTATTTGAGACTATGAGACGCAATAATCTTATTTCAAGAAAACTCTCTGATGGCAAATGTGTAGCTACGCAAATATCACAACATAGAAACTTCTATGTATATTCCAAAATATGTTAACGAAAATAAGTGTTATATAAGAGTACATACGACGGAAATGTTTCGTAAATTTGTTTTTTACAACTGCTGTTGTCCATTGTTGTTTACAAGCGACGCGCAAGATGTCATACAAATGAAACTGTGCTATATACTCTAATATTTATTACACTTTTCAGCCAATCAGAATGTAAGAATTTCACTCAGTGTTGTAAAATTGTTGTTTACAACTACAGTTGTCCGTTCTTGTTTACACGTAACGCGCGAGATGTCACACAAATGAAACTGTGGTATGTACTCTTATATACCACGTTTTCAACCAATCAGAATGCGAGAATTTCATTAAGTGTTGTAAAATGCATAACAATTTAGAGCCCAGGGCCCGGTTCCTAGAAAGTGGGTTAACTTTAACCCAGGGTTAAAATTTTAACCCAGGATTGAGTTTACAGCTTTACAGACTGATTTGGGCTGTGATGTCGGGTTTATGTCAAGGGTTTCTGGGGAATGTTTCGATAATGCTTTTTAAGCACCAGAGTATGTTTATAGATGAAAAAATCTCATTTGAAATTTGGCCCAACCCTGGGTTAAAGTTAACTCACTTTCTAGGAACCGGGCCCAGGTGCCTGCTCAGAGTCAATATTCAGTATGTGCGCTGTTGGCACGGAATGGTTCAGGTGGGATAGGGAACAGTGTAGAGGCATATTGTGACCTACCGTGTTTTCCACATGTCCTTTGGCAAATCATTAAATATAATAAAAGTACAACTAAATATTTATTCAGTCTCTGTAATCCTTAGTGCCCATGTTCGGTGAGCTCAACCGAAACAAATTTATGCTAATCTCATGTACATGTTTTCTCCTCAGGCTCGGGTGTCGAGCAACCTGGAACGCTGTGACGCCTCCTACAAGTGCGCACGCGCAGAGCAGTTGGACTGATCCTTGCTGTGGCGTCGGTCGAGATACAGATTCGTTACCATGGAGCTGGCACACTTCCTCGTCAAGTGTGACTCCGATGTGAAGACTACGGATATATACCAAGATTACAATATTTCTACTACTACTAGTACTACTTTAGCTAAATGATCTACTTTTCATTATACAATTAGATAACTGCAGAATTAATACCAATGAACTATAAAAAGAAATATGAAGAGAACTTTACTCTCACTTCTAGTTAATAATTAAATATTGTTCCAGTCCTTTTTCCGACGTTCTACTGGGGGACTTAAAAGAACCCCCGCAATTAAGTTATCGATAAGAGTAGGGCAGTGATCCCGGTGTCGTGGCCTGTATCTCATGTATCTGCATTTTAAGTGGCAGCCATTACTATAGAACATTCAGAACACATTGCATATCGAGATATGTGGGATGCGCTATATAAGTAGCTATAAGTACCAACATTTATTTCATTTTTAAAATTATTTTTTTAGTGTTAGTTTTGGCTGTTTCAAGCCCTGTTATTTATGCCATGTTATCAGCAGTATATAATGTCTGTTTATGCATTATATAAATGACGTCATTTGGCTCGATTTATAACAATTAGTCATCTCCCAAGATGCATAGCTATTGGTCATTTGGCCATTACCATAATATTTTGCGTTTTGATATAAAGTAGTATAGTGGTGCTAACCCTGATTTTCAGGAGACATAAGATCAACATAATATGGATGACTACTCACAAAATCAAGATACATTATGATAGCTAGAAACGAGAAACCAGGAATACCATTATAAATCAACAAATAGTGACCATCTTCGCAGGCTTCTGGTTTGTCTCTTTTCTAAACGTTTCTCCTCATAGCCCCGTGTTAGTAGTAACACCAGTAGAATGTTACCAACTAAAAGAGTTGTTTGATGAAAAACGTTTTTGAAGACAATAGTTTTTATACCAGACCTTTGAAGCTGTAAGTTTGTTATTTGGGCTCGCTTTTTCTGTAGCCAGTTTCTTCTTAGCCTATCATGTTTTGTCTTACTATGTCACTCAAACTTGGACGACTAAGATACAATGTTGACAGGAGCAATTTCGATGTTTGTTCGTGACAAAATGGCAGCCATATTGGTTAATAAGTTGCAGTCTTCTTTGTATAAGTGGACAGTCATTACATTTTTTTCACACAAATGTTTTTCATTTTTAGTTTTTTCAAAACGTTTTTTTTCCAATTGGATGTATTTAGATAAAGATGTGAGCAATGTCAATACATGCTTAAAGTTAGTTATTACAATGTCTAACTGGTTATACAGTCCACTTCGAGACATACATCCAATATGGCCACCATTTTGTGACGTGATACCAACCAACTAACCAAGATAGATTAGTCACTAAACATAGTTAAGTGACCCAGCTTGGTTGAGATTCAACTATAAAAAAATATGATATACAACAATAAGGATTTTTGTGCTATGTCATACTGGAGCCAGGCCTGAACTAGGCTAAGCTCAACGGCGTCCGAAGAATAGGGGTTCTGGACCTATTAATGAGAGCTACAAATCCTTAAAGAAGATTGATTAACGTAGTCCAGCCACTGAGCTCCTCCCAACCCTGATTCATATAACTTGGGAAGCTCAAGCTCCTGACATGTATGGACATTTTTAAATACAGACGACAGAAGAAGTTTTCCATTTTAAAGTTTATCTAACTTTAAAAGCCAGTATTGAACTTCTCATCTGTAATTTCTCTCCTAGTTATGTATTTTAAAATGTTTTAAATCAAATAGAGTAAAAAATAAAGCAATAATAAATTCTCGGTAGCAATTATTTTCTCTGTAGCGAGTATTGAAAGTTGCTTGAAACAGTCCTCCGTGGATGTAAATCTGGGTTAAAGTTTGATTGCCGATAACTTAAAACATTTTAGAATATTTCCACAAACGAATGATCGTTTTGTCTTTTGCATATAATTCCTTTTCAGCAGCAAAAACTAAAATAAATCTGTTTTTCAAAAGCGCAACGACCGGACTGTTGTTACAGACACAGAGTTACAAAACGAGCTTATATATTTCAATGTGAACCGGATTCATCTTAGAAGTTAAAGGAAAGAATAACGCACACGTTTACGATCACTTTGAACCCTGGGAAGATTTTGTCGAGGTGCTGATCAGTGTGAACAGCTTACCTCATCACAGACATCTGAAGCCTCTCTCTCGGGTGGTGTCATCAAACCCGTCCCCATGACGACAGTTTACAATCCTCGCTGTTGTGCGAGTTTAACTGAGATTACATATCAAAACGCACAAAATGGCGTCTCAGAGAGCTAATTTTTTTTAAATTTTGCGGAGGAGTATGTCCCACGGACCCCCTAGAAACTCGCGCTTTTGGCGCTCGCAAAGGCCGTGGACCAAAACATTATCTGGACGTCCATGGAAAACGAACCTCCCCCCGTTTAAAACCAGTCGGCTACGGGCCTGCCTGCTTTCGAACAACTGGGCCCAGGTGTATAAATGAGTACCTTGGGTAAGACATTTACTCTCACAGTGCTTCTCTTCACCCTGGTGTATAAATGGGTACATTGTGCAAAACACTTACTTCCACAGTGCTCTGAGTTCTCTTCACCCAGGTGTATAAATGGGTATATGGCAAATTGCTGAAGGCCAAACCTGATAAAAATGCTTGGGTGTGTAACCCGGGCTGCCATGGACTAGCATCCAGTCCTCCATCCAAGGAGGAGTAGTAATACTCTCAGTCGCTTCATGCCACAGAAGCCTATATTGAAGGGAGACTTAAGAAGTAACTGTAGAATCTCTTAAAATGTGTCAAAACCTTCTCCTTGATTTAATACCAATATAACAATAGCAATGAAGGTTCACCCAGCTCACTGATTTGCCTAAAATACGTTCTAAAATCGTTAAAAATATGCTGTATTCCACGGCCTATGTTGTTGTCAAGTTAGCAAGAATTGTTAATTGTCCGCAACTTGCATAATCGAGGCGTCTAACATGCCATGGTATGTGAGTAAACTTGCTTTGTTTTAAAATTTAATTGACGCAAATATGAAAAACAGGTACAATCCACTAAAAATTAAAGACAAGCGAGCTCCGACACAAGGAATCATAAATCGCAACATCTATCTCAGTGAATATCAATTTGATAAAGTCTGCATAACACATTCATATAGGTGAAGCGTATGTCACGGAAATGCGCATGCTCTCTATTCATGTCAGAAACAAAGCCTTCACAGTCATGAAACACAAGTTGTTAATGTTAGCTCAACAGGCCAACAAAAAATTATAACATGGTTGTGTATTTGTGTAAACAAAGTGTATAAAATTCAAGAAACACAATTTTGACAGCGCATTGATTTAACTTATTTAATGTCTAGCCTGGACCGAAATTAAATTGAGAGTTTGTAATCCGTTTTAATCTTCCCCAAT
>JANUFV010097193.1:0-10404 GCA_024757865.1 Epizoanthus scotinus
GTGGTGTGGTGTGGTGTGGTGTGGTGTGGTGTGGTGTGGTGTGGTGTGGTGTGGTGTGGTGTGGTGTGGTGTCAGTGGTGTAGTGCGGTATGGCGTGGTTTGATGTGGTGTAAAGTGGTGTGGTGTGGTGTGGTTTGATGTGGTGTGTTGTGTTGTGGTGTAATTTAATGTGATGTGATGTGATGTGATGTGATGTGATGTGGTGTGGTGTGATGTGATGTGGCGTGGTGCGATGTTGAATGTGTTTGTGTAATATTGTGTTGCGTTGCGTTGCGTTGCGTTGCGTTGTGTGCTTTTATAGGAGGAAGGGAGAAAGGTACGAAGATCTAAGTGGCTAAATTTCTAAGCATTTCTGGAGGCATTCTTATAACAACTAATATTTACAAGGTGCAGAAGTACTTGTATTGAGATTGCTTTTAAGGAGACAACCTTTTCCAGGCCTGTCCAAGCAATAATTGATTGATAAAGTTTACTATAACAAGATTGATCAATTCATTTATCAAATTTGAATTTTGAATTTATTATATTCGCCACCGATCAATTATTTACAAAAAAATATATTTAAATCATCAAAAAGTAAATAATAATAATAATAATAATAATGGATGCGGCAGGTGAAAAGGACAGAATTTGCATTCCAGTTGATGTTCTTCACCTACTCGATAAAAATAATCTAAACGAGGAGACAATTATAATTCATGTCGGAGGGGAAAGTTTGAATATATATGTTAAAAGTTAGGGCTAGACCAATAACTGGATAATATATTGACCACTGTATAATGTGTCAGTCGCACCCAGTCCTTCCGTACTGTGACAATCTCTATTGAGTGCAACTGCGGGAAAATTTCAGAAAGAAACAGATTTCTAAAAAATTGAAATCTACCAAATAAATCATGTAAAAGTAATGAAAATGATGTCCACAAAATAACGCTTTGACAGTCGGTTGTCAGTTGACGGGAATTCATTCGGGATAGAGCTTGTATCACCAATACACTGCTTGTAGTTATCCGGATTTCAATTTCAAAAAATGCAACATTTTATTGAATTAATCTGAATCACACCCCTCCCTCTAATTTCGATTAGTTTTAACAGAAGAAACGATTCAGTCAGGCATACAGTAAAATGAATTGCAACATTTGAAAGAAAAAAAACCCTGACGTATATGAAAAACCCTCCTTGAGCTTGTCATTCTATGGTTTAGAATTATTTGCTATTTTATAGATTCTGTTGCAATTGTACAAATATTAAAATCCTTAATTAAACAACGCTAATTATACAACACATGACATCCGCTGCATATTATGAATAAATAGGAATTTTCCAAGCAGGTGTATTGACTATATAATAACACGATTTAAAGAAATTGATCAAGAGAATATATCAAATCCTTTTATACTATTTTATGCAATCACTCTTTCAACCCTCATTGTTATTTCAATATATAGATCGCTATTCATAGCATTCGAACAGAATAACTTAAGAAATAATTATATTATGCTATGATTAGAATATTTGGCACTTTGAAAGCAGCAAACAGATATGTTGACTTATAGAATGATTGAATATGGGTCCGTTTTAGAGTTCCACTCCAAATGTGTGTAATTTAGGACTTGTGTTTAACTTTTGATTGACGTAGCAAATATAAACGTTACTCATAAAAGCTTTTTTCGAATCCAAGTCAAGTTTGTTGTCACTGACTGCCATTGTAAAGGAATAACTCAAGGTAAGTTCGACGTTCAAATTTTACCTACAAACTTTTATAAATGTAATGTGATTCAAATGAAACAGAATATTTTTGTATTATTTTGCTATTATTTTGATTATAGCAAACGTTGATTTTTCTTAAGTAGTAATTTGAATACAGAACAGCTTAAAATAATTGCAATTGCAATTTGTGTTTTCATTGATCCTTGAATTTTTCGTTGAGTTCTGTTTCATCTATATATCACATTGTTCTTAACACCACTAGCCCGTATGCCTTTCACAATCACCATCAGATATCGTATTGTATTTTACAATCATTTCTATACCTCTGTTATTGATAAGTTTTCACATTCTACTCTTACAATAATCTGTAATCTATTGAGATGATACATACACTATACATGTAACCAAGACTACTCAAGCAATACAGTTGGCAAAAAGATTTAGGTCATAGGTTGTGGTATGGGAAAACAATATTAAAAATTTTGTAGACGCTACAGAATAAAGAGTGGTCATCTATTGATATATTTATCACAGGGTTGCCTGAAATTGTTCTGAACAAAATTTACAAAAACATTGTTATAGTAACATTACTGATTCTAAAACCTTTAACTCTAGAAATCTTACAAATAGAAAGTGTTAAGGCTAAAGAGAGTGTTGCAAATTTGAACTGATGAGTAACTGAAAGATCATTTACAAGTTTACAACATCGTTATTCTGTTTTGACTGTTTCGGTTTTCCTTATCTTGTTCCTAACGTTTGTTCATTAACTGTGCTCACACAGTGTTTGACTCCTCCGGCACAAATATTCTACAATTGGTATACTGGGTTTAATAGTGCCGAAACCAATTGCAGAATGGCACACCTTTAGGTATTCCTACTGATGATCAGTTACTGATTTGTGTTTTATTTCAGCAACATGTAGATGTCTGTTCCAATGTAATTCGTTATATTAACCTTAAAACTTAAACTTCATTTAGCATTCTATTTATGTAGCTATGTTAAATTGAATCGACTGAATTGTTGATATTGGAGAATTACGATGCTTGCAGAAACTACTGATATAATACTTATAAGAGAAATTATGATTCTAGACTAAAGTTAATGAGCCAAATTGTATTTGTTCGTATTTGTATGACGATAGTCTATTGCACTCACCGAAAGACGAAAGCAAAAGATTGATTCAAAAACTGAGAATAATTGTATCGATCGACAATTTCAATGTTTTCCTATTACTATAATATTTAATATCAATATGGGTTTTGGAACGTTTGTATGACAGAACAAGGGGAACGGTAGTCCAAAAACCTCTGCTTGAAATTGTTGTAACATTTTGAAAAGTTGCTCGCTCGCTCGTATTTTGTAAATCAGTGTTTGCGTGCTCGCCATCACAAGATAACAGACATAAACTTATTCAGGATATTTTTAAACTCTTGAATGTATTTTTACACCATATATAATATATATTTTAATACGACTACAGGGTAGGGCATGAAGGCTGGGTACAAAGTTGCGTTGTATTATCTTTAGTTTGAATGGAGTGGAGGGAGGAGGGGAAATTTTTGTTCAAGACTGTTTCACTTACTGTGTTTTCAACTGTTTTAAGCTTGCAGTGTTGTACTTTTAAATATGTTTTATTTAAAACCAGTACATAGAATGAAAGCTCAATCAAGTAAAGTAAAGCAAATTAAGCGATCACCTGCTCGCAAATGCTTGCAAGCATTATTCGAGTCCCCTTAGAATTCTGTTTTTCATGAATTGGTAGAGCTATTTGACTATATGTTAAACATTCCAGATGCATCTTTGAGTTACAGTTGCTTCTTCATTCACAAAGATAAAACAATTAGCATATCTAGATATTAGGTCAAGAGAGAAAATGCCTGCTTTAAAATGTGCGCAGAAAGTATAAATTCTGATTGAAATCATTTATGAGAACCTGAGTTTTTTTAATTTCTCTACTGGAGCATGCACCCATACTTTATTTAGATTTTGCATCTTCGGCGTAAATTTAGCTTCCTTTAAATTTAAAATCTGGCTACGACTTGAAATACGCAACATGAACGTTGCTGTATCTGTTACTGTAATTCCAAACTTCGTCGATTAACACTCCAACGACCAAGGTCACAATTGAGTATCAAAGCAACTTCCATATAATATTTAAGAACCATATTCTAGACTTTGGTCAAGCTTAAGTTTTGAATGTCAATTGAAATCTTTATATTAGGAGGTTTTAGATACCAAATGGAAAGAGCATACACCGACCGACTTCTACTCCACGAAGCTAACGTACATTGGTCATAGTTCCTTCGTTGTACGGCATAATACGGCCGTATAATAATAATAATAATAATAATAATGGTAATATCCAGACGGCATTTCCACAGAGTGGTTCTTCGTCCGCTGGGGGACCAACGGCTTAACGTTCTTGTCCAAGGATGGTGTGGTGAAAGAAGGTAGTTGGGTTGGAAGTCAGCGATGTAACCGACTGCGCCAACCACGCTCACGCCATATATACAGTTAAAGATAAGAACATTCACAAGTGCCGTATTTCACCGTGCAACCCAGTGTAATTTGCAACAGTACTACGATACTGTGAGTAGTGAAAAACTGGGTTTTTTTCTTAAAAAATGCAACGCTGGCAAAGTTTTCAAAAACAGCCTTTTCTATATAGATTAGAATGCATGTTGAACTTCCGCAAGTGCAAGTGTGCAATGTGGCGTCATTATTTAACACGTAGACATATTTTATTATGCAAATCGGAAAATTAGAAACATGGTTAAATTGAAGCTTGATCTCTTACATTTATGGTTTTTAGCCGACCTATCTGTTTGGAACATGGTAACAAAAACTATTTTATAACATTGAATGAAATTCTCGCATTCGGATAGGCTGAAAACGTAGTATAAAAGATTACCTCATTTTTATTGCCTTAGACATCAATTAGATGTCTATAACGAGCCGTCCCATTCTCGTTCAGAGAGTCTTTGGTCATCCAGCGGTATTTGAAGCGGTTCATGCAGAGTCTTTGTTAACAACAGCAAAGATTTCTTTGAAGATTCTTGAAGAAGTTAATTTTCCCGTACAGAATCAATTGTTATCTTTTCTCAATCAAAAACTTATTCTCTTTGAAAATTCTTAAAGAGATCAACTTTCTCTTACAGAATCAATTGCTTTCTTTTCATGAACAAAAACACATTCTCTTTGAAGATTCTTGACGAAGTAAATTTTCTCTTACAGAATCAATCACTATCTCTGCTTGAACTGACAAGAACTTATTCTCTTTGAAAATTCTTAAAGAGCCTTCAATTCTGTTGCAAGATCTCTAATGGCACTATAAGTACCGCTGAATGATACAACGTGGACACAGTTAGAAGATGGAGATTTTAGTGAATTTCGTAACCACGCCTGGTTCATATGTAATTCTGTATACGCTTTGTACGCAACTTGTTCCCAGGTTCTTCACTGCAACGAGGTTGTGATTTATACAAATTCACACCACCTTTCATGCTGGTGTTCTTCGCTGAAATTCATGGACAAAAATTCCCAGGTTTGCAGTTTGGATGCAAAACTGATCATTAGCAGAGCGTATCAGTAAACTGGCCTATTAGAAACGTATGTATTCCACGAGCATGTCAAACACATTTCTGTATTAGCTAGCCAATAGTAACACAAATTGTGAGTTTTAAGTACCCCTCGACCTATTGTGTTTTCTTAAATGAGTTGGCTATTGTTCGCTAAAGGGAACCAAGCGTTACAGCCAGAGTTGTAATTATAAGCTCTGTTCATGTGAGAATGGTGAGTAGCTGTATGCGAGGGTTTCCGGCGGTTTACTGTTAAAAAAATATGCTTTTGACAGTCAACGGTTGATATTTTAGCCTGTTTTGACTAATTGAACGATATCTTTTTTTATAAAAATTGAGTTTTGATGATTTCACGGTAAAATTTTAGGACGTTTGACGGTCTATGGTTAATAGTTTAGACTGAGTTTTGACGGTTAGACTTAGTTAAAATCTTTTTCTTTTTACACTTTTTGACGATTGTTGATGAAATTTATAAACCTTTGGTTAACCCTATCGAGGTTCTCATACAAGAACACATGTATGGGAAACTATTGGTCAGAATTTGTTAGTGAGACCATATATGAAGCTCCGTCATTGTTCGGAGGTGTTACTCAGAACGTCTTAAATCACTGTTTAGGCTTTCAGTAAGAGTGTATATTTGCAATGAACATATAAATAATAATGAAGGTGTTCACAGTATCACGATATCTCACAAAAATGAAATATGGAATAGCGAATGCCGTGATTTAATGATTAAAGTGATATGACTTCAATATCGATCGGCAGTAGCAACACTAATCTATAATATCTTTGTACCCAGATTCGGTTATTAAAACCTTACAGTTTTTAGAGCGGCAATATATTGTTACTAAAGATATTAATAATTGAAGATAACTAGTTTTGTCACTTGCATACGTGTTGTACCAAAAACACATTAAAATTGACGTGATTGTAATCAGTAAATATTTATGCACCAACTACTCACAGCTGGTAATTTCACACAGTCACTCTTGAGGTTTTGGTTTCTGTGTTATTGCTTGGTTTTTAGCAATTGAAATGTTTCATTTGCGACTTAAATGATTAAAAAGAAGTGGAACCCTTTAACGAGTCTGAACCAAGCAATGTTACAATTTATAGAGAAAATCCTGCTTCCACCTGTATCATGAATGATCGATATAACACAAAGCTGGACAAAACAAACCTTCATAAGACAATTCAATATGAATTATGTATGCTAGGCTTATAAATTTATGCATGTAATAACATTGACACAAGCTGTTCTTGCTTTTTGAAAAAATCAGATTTCTTTCCCGGCAATAACCCATGAACATTAATGAATAATTTCCGACAATTTAGAATGAAAGGAACGGGTTTTTTATATTGAATGAAGTCTAGTAATTGGTTTGCACCAAAACACTGTATTAGAAAGTGACAGACAAACCTGCGTTTAAAACAAAATTGTTCATTATGAGAGAAAATCACAACGCGATGTCTTTATAAGACTTATAAGAAGAAGATAAATGTTGCTCAACGCTCGTTGTTCTTTCATTTTATTGCAAAATTCAAAGTGTTCTGAAATTTCTTTTATTTCATATTTATTCAACATACCTGAATATGTTTGAACAAAATATATTCCAAAATCATAAAAGAGAGAAAAATTCGTTTTTTCTCTCCAAAATTTGTCAATACAATTCAATATATTTTTATTTGAGTAGGATGGCTATATCAGTTTTATATTAAAAACTGCTATTAACAGGGGCCCTGCTGTCTTCAAACTCATTTGATATTTGTGGTTAACATTTCGGCATATTCAACTCTCAGTACTTTTATGATAGTGGTTCTTATAAAAATGTGCGTGAATGAAGAACAGCGACTTTTAATCTTTTCTATTGTAGACGAATAAAGACTGTTATATTCATAAAAACGGCTTATATTATTATTATTGTTATTATTGTTATTATTGTTATTATTATTATTATTATTATTATTACAATTATTATTATTCCTTCTAAATTCCTTGTCGTTACTCGATAATAAATGAAACTGCTTGCAGGGCTGTCATTATAAAAGTGTACTAGATTTAATGCCCGATATTTCGACTAGTATTAAAACTAGTAAAACTAATCTTTTTCGGAGGCCAAAACTTTGATGATAATAGCGGCTCCTAAAATTTGAATTGAAATTGTTTATGAATAGTTAATGTTTAACTAATATAATAACACTTAATACTGGTTAGTATTCCATAATACATTTGAGTCTTCGAACATACTGTCGGTTTGTACTCTCAAGTACTATATAAGGTAGGTTTTCCGTACCTTGAAGTTACAACGGAAAATGTTTCTTGTTCGTTGAAGATTGAGCTATATTGGCTGTGTATGTTGTTAAATGACCTGGAAGGTTAAAATGTGTAAAGAGCATTTATTTATTAGTTTGATGTCGGTGCTTTGTTGGTTGCCTGTGTTAAGCTTTCACTAAGTTTATGTTTAGTTTCCTCTATGTTTTCTTCTTTACAGTGTTTACAATTGATGATATAGATTAGATTGGTTGATTTGCAAGTGATGTGTTGTTTAATTTGGAGCTATTTGGCGTACTTCTGCTGTACTGTTGAAGGTATAAGCAGCTCTTACATTATCAATGCGGGGACAGGTCAGACTTCCATGTTTAGAGTTACAGTGGAATGTGCCAGAGGGGATGTCTTAGTTTTGCCCGAACCTGTGGGTCACGAAGGTTAAGCTAACGTCGATATGTCAAACGGTGTTGACATTTTCTTTTAGATGCTCTGAGAAATTGAGAATAGGTATTTTCCTGTGAAGTTTTTTTTCGATGCTACAATGTAAGTTATGGGTGACGATGAACAAAACACTGTTAGAGTTCGAACTTTCATGAGCAAGGTTATTCAACGCTTCGTTTCCAGGTTTTTGCCTGGCTCTTGAGATTTTTTTGTCTATATAGTTTTTTAATATTGGCCAATAATCTGGTTTTTTTGTTAGTGCCAGCCTGGCAACCAGTTTTAATTATTTGATGCTTTGTGAAGTGACGTCTGCAACACTTGAATGTGTATCTGGTAACAAATAGGTCCATTTGTGGCAGACCAGACAGTATATGATATCCATGCATTGTTTGGTGCCATGCATTTTTATAAAATATATGTACTCAATAATATATGCAAATACACCAATGTCAATATTTTACTGCATTCATATTTATTCTAGTGCAATTCCTTTCCTATGCATTCCTTACTGAATAAAAATATCAATTTCATTTCCATTCTTTCTCGATGCAGTGCACATACTTTTTTTAAATTATTATAAATATTTTTTCAGTACATACATTTATTTCATTTCATTTATTTCATTTCATTTATTTCATTTCCCAAAACTTCTATAGTTGTAGTAGACAAAGTTATTTTCAGTTCACAAATATTTTACCAGTTTAAAAGTTCATTTTTCACTGCACAAACTAGTTCGCTTAGTGCATAAATTAACTTGTCGTTGCACAAGTTGATTTATTAGTGTACAAATTAGAATTTCTCAGTACCTGACCTACACAATCTAATTATTAACGCACAAACTTTCATTTCATATTGCATATATTGATTCCCAGTGCACAAATTCATTTCTAAGTGAAAAAATTTCTTAATGAATAAAATAATTTCACGGGCAAATTAAATTATTTGGGCAAAGTAAACTGATGACCCTGGGAATTATTGACCAGGAAAAGACGCACATTGTCTCAGAGGCCTGGTCAGTTTTATTTTGTCAAATGATGCATGGAACTTTACCTACCTGGCCGGCCGTGATGACTGCCATAAACAATATGGCGGCGCCTCGAGACAACAGTTTTTCTGTGCTCGTTTTCAGTTTTAAAAGAGATTGGAAGACATCAGTAGACACTGATGTAGTACCCATCTTTATATTGTATGACGTCATCTGCCCTATTTTTGTATCGTCGGGCGGCCGACGTGGCGCTGAACATTAAGTGATGCCACGTTCGGCTGGCAGATGGAATCTAGTGACAGCCCTCAGGCTTCATTTCCAGGTGTGTTCAAAACGTGGATAGTGTTATCCAGCAGATAAATCGTTCTCCATTAGATATTTTAAAAGTTTAAATAATTAGTTATCTTATTTTGTGCATTAGACAAGGATTTATCGGCTGGCATCGCTGCATGTCTACTCTTTCAACACGTATAATTTGTTATCTTTGAGCATTTGAGTTACGAATTTGTGCACTGCGAAAATATTTTTAATTTGGAAGTCGATTTTTACATTAATGATATTTGAACTGAAAATAGATGTGTTCACTGACTTACTATTAACTGAGGAATACATTTATGCATTAGGAATTGAATGTGTGAACTTAGAAATTTGCGTTAGAAAACCAATTTCTGGCATGATACAATGGATCATTTTTTGCTCACTGAAATCAATATCCGGTTGGAACTTTGAAGGGTACTCTATATAAATGGTGTCTGGTATAGACTGACCCTACCCCCTCTCACTTTCCTGCATTTTCCATTCAACACGCATAATTTGTTAACATTGAGCATTGAGTAACGAATTTGTGCACTGCGAAAATATTTTTAATTTGGAAGTAGGTTTTTACATTTATTGAATGATATTTGAACTGGAAATAGATGTGTGCACTGATTGACTATTAATTGAGGAATACATTTATGCATTTAATAGGAATTAATAGATGTGTGAACTTAGAAATATATATTTGCGTAAGGAAACCAATTTCTGGCATAATACAATGGATCATTGTTTGTTCACTGAAATCAATATCTGGTTTGATTTTTCAAAGGGTACTTTATTTTAATGGTGTCTGGTATAGACTGACCCTATCCCCCTCTCACTACACTTTCAATTCAGTATGAAAGTCTACAAGTTGATAAACTAAGTCCAAAGTGGAGTTCAGAGAGTACTTCGCGTGCAGAAGTGTTTGTTGATTGATTGAGACCAGAAATGTGTCTTGATAGTAAACGATGGGTGCGTTTTCACGAGGCGTTTTGGCAAGGATAAAATGCCGATATGTCCGGTGTTTACATACATCGATTATCTAGCCAAACTTGCCATGTGTTTTCACGCGCTTGCGTAATTGTTATTTAACCACGATATCTTGACAGGTCACCGGAACTGTG
>JANUFV010097304.1:0-10400 GCA_024757865.1 Epizoanthus scotinus
GGTTTGGTATATGCTAACGCAATTATTCTCCTCAGTGTCGGTGAGCAGCCTAGTATATTCACCTCGCCGCATTCGCGACTCGGTGAATTTCCTGCGCTACTCACCTCCACTTCAGAGAATAATTTCTCACTATTCACCTTTTTCCTTTCATGCGTGAAGTTGTTTGGCATATGCGCTAAAGGCCAGGACGTTGGCGCGTGGAGACATGCGAGTCTACGAATATTTTTGCTCACTTTTTAATTGCAACGGGAGATAGAAATGTTTAAAAGTGCCAGTCACTTGTTGGGTTTATACTAAAACAATTATTCCCCTTAGTGTCGGTGCCTAGTAGTGGATATTTACCTCGCGGAAGCGGCTCAGGCGATAAATATCCACCACTAGTCACCTTCACTTCAGGGAATAATTGTTAACGATATCGAGTATGATAATGCTAACTACATATAGAGGGTGCGGAAAAAGGGTTCCTTGTCTAATTTTGGCTAAAATTCCAGGCTATATATATTTTTGGAGCAATCTCATTCCCATTCCCATTTTTGAGGTAGTTTTTTCTAGTCTCAGTGCTGAAAATTTCATTATCCCAGTACAAACAAATGTGAATCCCAGTCTTCATTTTATCCCTTCAACACCCTCCATTATACAAGTATTGTTGATTTATATCGTTGGATGTTAGATCCGTTTGGAATTGTGAATTCACAGGACAAATCGAAACGTAAAGATCTTCTTTGGCTGTAAATGAAAAATAAACTATCTTTTAAAACTTAAACGCGGTTTCTAAGGAATATTAAGAAGTTTCTTGAGAATCGCTCCACTGACTAAACTATATGTTCGGGTGGAATGCCTGCCGCGGACTGAGGATCCCTGTGCTAAGTAAGCTAATATGTGATTGGTTATTGGTTTCTACGGCTGTGATTGGTTATTAGTTCCTACGGCTGTATTTTTATTGCATGCTATGGTTGGTCGATATCAAACTACTAAAGAAGCGCGGAAGCCCTTTGTCTTTGGCCAGCGCCCTGCTTTGGCTTTGTGCTGTCCACGACTTGGATTCAGTGTGTTTATAGCTCCTGGTCATTGCCTGGTTACTGCAAAAGTTGTCCTACTTTGTACGTTTTCAGTGAGTATTCCGTCTGACATCAATCTTCAACAATGTACTGCTGCTAATTACAGGTACAGTGTTTCATATATGCATGCCCTGTTTCAGTTATTGGTGATGAAATATAATTTCTCAGTTATGCATTTTAAAACCCGTAATTATATACGGAACAATACGAAAGAGTGATAGGGAAGCTTTGAAATTGTACACGCTGCTTCCGATCGAGACAAAATGTATTCTCTTCTGAGATGATATGGAAGAAGGTAAGAAGAAATTGCATTCTTGTATTTTCCGCTCGATCAAGATATTCTTTGGCGGAGAGCTAATGTAGCCGTTTACTTCTAGTTAGTTTCTCTAGAATAAAATAAGAGTGAATAAATTCTGATATATTAAACTAAGTTCTTGGCGAATTATATAAGTTGAATTTTCTGTGCGAAAACTAACTAAAGACAATTAATTGTATGTCTGTCTGTCTGTTACTGACAACTTAACTTGGTGTTTTGTGGCCTATGTTGTTTGAAAATTCAAATGGTAATTTTAAGACTCTGTTTTCCTGGAAATCTACGGGACGTCGAGTCATATAAATCAATTGCTCCGATTAGCATAATTCTGTTCTGAAGAACATTTTGAAAGAAAACAATATTTCGCTCAATCGATATACGCTGGTTGGTTGAAGAGACAATACATATAAACAGAGGTTTCGGCAAAAATCTTTAATTGGATTTTTCTAAAAACTGAAGAAAGATGTATCAAGCCGAATGGTAATGTTAAGAGTTTGTTTTCTGAAAATCTGCGGGAGGTCGAGTTCAAAAGGGTGCGTGAATTGTTTGCTCCACTCCTTCGTTTGACAACTCAGTTCCTGCTAGGTCGACAATCTATATACCAGTAGTGGTAAGTATTTCTATCTTAACTTAAAAGTCGATCACAAAATCAAAATGACTACACCGCTTTAGGGTTTAACCGCTCTCCTCCTTTATTAATGCGTATTAGTAGCGTTGTTTTTGTGTTTTACTTTGCAATGATCCAAGCCTGATATCGTATTTGGTTGATACGACATCTCATGTTGCCTAAACCAAACTAATCGCCTACGAGTGATTGCCATACGAACACCATTCGATAGTGTCATTCTAATGAAATAACCGTAAGGAATAAGGGCCCGGGTAGAGCCTGGTATCTTTGCAGAACAGTTAAAACAGAAAGCAATCTGAACCCTGATAATTGTGCAAAAATTGTAATCACACCAACGTGGCCGTTATTCCGAGGCCCCTGCAATCTATTTGACTTAAACAGCATCGAAACAACAAATAATAATAATAATACAATTTATATAGCGCTTATTCGGTAGAACGTAGAACGGCCGTAAGATCGACTATTCGCTTAGATTTCTCAACAAAAAGAATGTTTAAGAAATATAGAAATTACACACGTCGAAAATTAAAAAAAAGCTTTGCAATTGCAACTGTTCCCTCCTCTTTAAAGATGTTATTGTTAAATTAACAAACTGATCGAATCTCGAGTTAATTGGTAAATCACCCGTCTGTCTGTATATTAAAGTACGCGGGTTAAATCTTCTCGCTATGTTTCGCTGTAGGCAAAGATACTTCTCTGATGCTGGCAGTTCAAGATTTCAATGGTTGTTCTACATGGTGCATATTTAGTGTGTCATTTCGTGTGACTAGGAAAACATACAGCAGCTGATTACAGGTAAAGTTCTCCATAATAATAGGTTTATGTGCAGATGACAATTTCTCGGTATTGTGGATTTTAAAAATTTAACATGCTTGAGAATTCATACTCTCTTCTCGTGTCCTTCTTTAGATTCTTTCAATTCATGTGTATACACACAATTGTAGATTATTATGCGCTCTTTTTAAAGTGTCATATTTGTAGGTTTAGGATGTAGATTTTGTATCAAGTATGATTTTGCATATTGTGTCCGTTCTCGTTCTCGTGTCTTAATTGCAACAGGCAAAATGCGCCAGAACCCATTTCAGGTGGACTATAACTATTCTCAGTAAATGTCGAGCATCTTGTTGGCACTGATAACTGTAGCTGATAGCTAGTTTATTTTTCAGTTTTTCTTTTGCTTCAGTCGTGCATGGACAAGCCTTCTTTATTATGTATAAACGAGTCATGCGAGGCAATTAATTTTTTACTACCTATTAGCATAATTCTGTTCTGAGAAAATTTTTGAAGAAGATCATTCTTGTACTTCTGCTCAATCGATGTACACTGGTTGCTTTTTATGGAGGTAAATATATAAGGTGAAGAAACTATACTTATTAACTGAGTTGCTGACAAAATCCATAAGTCATAACTAAATTTGTTTTTGCGAAATTAACTAAAAATTATCAAATATTTTAAATATGGTTGCTAAGTCCGTTACTGACAACTCGGTCTGTTTACTTTTAAAATAATAATATTGTGACCTACGTTGTGTCAAACCGAATTATCTAAATGAACTCTGTTTTCCTGGAAATCCACAGGAGATTGAATTGGACAGGTTTGCATGAATTATTTACTGCAGTTGCATCAACTGCAAAAATTGGAATAATACAAGCCTTGTAACGTTTTTGTTAAACGCCATCTGAGCAAAACTGTTTGGCATTTATGTAAGCAGCGGTTGTGGTTAGGGTTAGGTTAGGGTTGGGGTCACGTCATTTTCGTCATTAGATAACTCATTTTCCGAAAATTATTTATTTAATTTAATTATTATTAAAAATGGGCTCAAGACAATATGGAGTAGCCAATCTCAATATGGAGTAAAACAGATTTTACATTAGGGTAAACCTGAGGTCCTGACCAATCACCGTTCAGTATTTGGAAACCAGTCGAGAAAGAGTAAAGATTACCCGTGACTAGCCAATCACCGAGCAGGTGAAAGTAATGATTAACTCCTTCGAGTAATCTTTACCCACACACTGGAACACATGTTCATGAAATGTCCGATATTATCGTTTTTTATAAGCGACTAAAAGCAGTTATCTTTATATTTTCATGGTTCTAACATAACGAAGCCGTTTAATGGAAGATTTGAGCACAAACTTTGCCATGTAAAAATCAGTATCGCGCGCTTCCAAACACGAGTTTAGTCAACACGGAACTTTTACTTGATTGACGAATGCCAGATAACTTATGCAATAGCTACTTAAAGTGGCTATGTCACGGCTATTTAAAGCATTTTTGCGAGGTATGAAAATCTCCACAAATCAAAGGAAATCTAAAAATAACAGGTTGCTGTGGTAGAAAAACCTAAGAGGGATTATGATAAATTGAAATGGAACATGGATGGTTAAAATTGGGGAAGATTGAAACGGATTACAAACTCTCAATTTTATTTCGGTCCAGGCTAGACATTGAATAAGTTAAATCCAATTCGCTTTCAAAATTGTGTTGCTTGTATTTAGACACTTTGTTTTCACAACATATAACCATTATATAATTTCTGTTATCCTGTTGAGCTTATACAACTTGTGTACTTTCATGACTGTGAAGGCTTTGTTTCTGACATGAATAGAGAGCATGCGCATTACTGTGACATAGCCCCTTTAACATTCTTATCGTCTACTTGCTCCTATTTGATGTGTTTGTTGAATTTATGCTGCCAGTTTATTTTCGTGTAAACTGTTACGTACTCTATTTCTTTGATTCAGGATGTGAAACCTCTCTTTGCAAGACATTTATTCATACAGAACGTTCGATATCCTGATATTCAAATGGATTACCTGGACAAAAACAGATGAAACTCGCACCTGAAGATGTACAACAAGTTCGGTTTTCATAGAAACTATAAACATGTAACAGCACAACAGTTCTTGTTATCATGAGGAAATGATATTAGAGATGTACATACTGAGTACTATAGTGCTGAGAGAAACCAACGAAGGCAAAAAGATCTAGCGCCCAAATTCTTGTTATCATGAGGAAATAAACTGAGTACTATAGTGCTGACAGAAACCAGCGAAGGTAATTAGCAGACTATGGCTACTGACTGGGATAAAGACTTAGCTTCCAATGACCACATAAACTGGGTCATGACGGGATGCGCGCTCAACATTGCCAAGAAAGGGATAGCACCCCTGATACAGAGAGAAATGGATGACTGGCATAAAAAGCTTCGCACCACTCCTCCCCTCAGTACTTATGGTCTCTGCTCCTGTGCCCCCGCTACGGGGCCAAAGTGTCCAACCTGCCGACAGTGGAAAAGCGAACTGTCACGCCATCATCGGTCACACCACAAGGCCAAAATCTGCTGGAAGAATTGTAATGAGAAGGACTGGAGCACCCCTGCGGGAGCGTGGGAGATAGCTAAGGTTTTCATGCCCACACTGGGCAAGAGAAAGTGTGACGTCATCAGTGCTGATACGACTGATCTTGGAGGTCTTCTCAACGTTCTTGACTGGTGTCCATTTATTACTCCTGGTGTAAAGCGTTCAACTCTCAGTCACGTCAGAGATAATGCGAGGAATTGTTGGGCACATGCGCCTAAACAAGAGATCACTGATATGGAACTGAGGAATATAATTGGATATATCCAGGCTCTATTTATTGATCCAGTATTTGCTGCTGATGCTGATGCTATGAAAGCGCTAAATGAGCTGCAGGATATGTTTAAACATGGCCTTCGACAAGTTAAGGCAACAGAACTGACTATCTTGATCGAATTACGCAAAACTCTCGTCGCAGAACTGGACGATCTCTTAGAGGCTCGGCATCTCAAGGACGAGATTACGACACTGGCTGGGGATTTGCAAGAGTTAAAAAAATCTGTAATGGAAGCAAACGAAATTGTTGAAAGTGTCAAGACAAAGACAACGAAATTGGAAACGAATATTCACTTTGAGCGAAAGCAGAATGAAACTCTTGCAGAACGCATTAATGTTGTAAAAGCGAACATAGAAAGTTTTAACTCTATGATTGAGAGGAGAGCCGATTTACAAGAAGCAGATCTTCAAAGCATAAAAATTGGCATGGAAGACATGTGTGGCAGGATTGGTAGTTTGGAAGAAAAACAAGATTTACAAGAAGCAGATATTCAATGCATAAAAATTGGCACGGAAGACATGTGTGGCAGGGTTGACAGTTTGGAAAAAAAAGTTGAAGATCTGGAAACACCGAAGCCTAAGGAGAAAATGTTGTCAAACTTACCAGAGAAAATTACATCATTTACTGGTCGTGACAAGGAGCTTCGGTGGCTTGAGAATCATCTTGTCAAAAAGTTGCACGATAGTGGTGGAGCAACACGTTGTACTTATGGCGCCATATGTGGTCTTGGTGGCAGTGGCAAGACTTCGCTTTCTCTTGAGTTTGGCTGGCGATTTGAAGCTCAATTTCCTGGTGGTATCTTTTGGATTAATGCCGAGAGCGAAGAGAACATTCAACACTCTGTCACTGAAATCCTTTCTCTACAACTCAGAAATGCTGCACCAACAACTGCTTCTAAAGAAGACCGCTTGCAATGCTTTTTATCTCACCTAAGTAGTGCGGAATGTTCGTGGCTGCTTATCGTTGATAATGCTGACGAGCTAGCAGACAGTAAATGTCCACAGACCCTAAAGAAGATTCTCAAAGGACCTTGGCAGAGGCAGCCTTCTGTGTTAAGAAATGGAAGCATTCTTCTTACCACTCGACAAAATGAGAGAGAAACAGAGCGAGTAACGCCATTAAAATTCAGTGGCTGTCTAACTTTAAATTGTCTCAGTGAAGAAGATGCAACAACATTTTTGATTTCTAAATGTAGGAAACATGGAGACACCTATGTCAATTTAAGACATGAGGCGCACGAGTTGGCGTTAGAGCTTGGTTGCCTGCCATTAGCCCTCGAACAGGCTTCCGCGTATATTGCTGCTTTACCATTACAATGCAGCTTTGAGTCATACCTGTTAGACTACCGTAGAAAGAAGGCCGGTGAGCTACTGAAGAAGCAACCGGCAGAAGCTCTTAGTATTGAAGCCCAACATCGCCTTTCAGTTCACACTACATGGTTGATGAACTTTGATTATGTTCGTCAAGAGTGTCCCGCCGCAGAAATAAGTATGAAGATTGCAGCATTCCTAGAATCCGAAGCAGTGCCTGTTGAAGTTATTAATTCTGGAAAACCAGAGATAGATGATTCATTTACAGCGTATAAGGAGAAATGCAAGTTTGATGTGGGTCAAGCTTCTGTTCTGCGAACCCTAACAAGGCACTCTTTGTTCTCACACAAAAAAAATACCGCAATGTTTGGGCTTCATAAACTTGTCCAGGAAGTTATCAGGGACAACATGTCACCTCACGAGCGCAAGATCGTTTTAGAGTCAGCTATTCGAGTTCTAAATGGGGCTCTTGAAAACTTGAAACCGCCAAGCACCCTTGTCGAATATATTGGTGGTACCTTGTTGGGATACGAGCGACTTGATTCAATTGACAGTGAAGAACAGAAACGGTCTCTTCTTCGAGTTATATTAAGTATTAGAACAGTGACAGATCATATCAACGAAACATTGTCATTGAAGTTGAGTAACGATGATATTTCAATGAATTGCAAACAAGAAACAGTACTGTTACTTGAAGCTGCGCGGGATATTCTTAGAGATAACCTCAATTTTTATCACTTGTCAGAAGAGCTAATAATCGCTAAGCAACGCATGGGAAGTGCATGTAAAGATCCAACTGCTCATTTTAAAACGTTGTATGAAGATATAATAATGAAATCTAATGCACAACAGTGTGAAAAAGCATTGGAACTTTGCAATATCGCCGTTCAAGAGCTTCAAAAAGCCAAAGAAAATGGTGTGGAAGTACCTTACTCAATAGTATACCTTATTTTCGAGAAACACGCCATGCTACTTTTTGATAACGCGCAGTATAAAGAAAGTCTAGATGAGCTACAGAAATTGGAAGATCATGATTTGTCACCACGGCAACGTGCTTCTTTGGAAATGATCATTGGCAGATCAGAATCTCGGATTCCAAAAGCAAACTTTAATACAGCATTGAAACGATACAAGAACGCATTACGTTTGACAAGGAAAGCATATCCAGCAGGGGACCAAGAATTGCTAAAGGTTTTGGAATTTATATGCATGCACTATGCTGGCTATGGCAGACAAGAGGAAGCAAAACCATACGCACGTGAAATAATTGAGCTTGCACGAGAAATTCCCAAAACGTCAGACTATTATACTCGTGCGATGACATCTGCAGCTACAGTCTTTAGTAAATCCGATCCAAATTTCGCCAAAACATATGCGCTAGACACATTAAAGGTCTTATCTGAGCCTCTGTATAAAGTAGTTGTTGGAATAGAACAATTGCACAATCTCGACAGTGATAAAACAAAAAAATTGCTCTTTCCACCAGTTTGTGAATTACTGGAATTGCTCAGCATAAGTAACTATAACGAGCTATCGAACGAGGATTTAGAATTATGTTTGAGAGGTACAAAAACGAGAGAATTTCTTCTTACAAACTGTCACGGTGCTATTCATCATAGCTTGAAACCGCTATATTTGGATCTGGCTTCAACATACAAAAAGATTGGAAAAGAAGAGAAGATGAAAGAATACTGCTACTTGTATTTGCAATGTTGTAAAATAGATGAGGGCATTATGGGGGAGAAAGCTAGAGAAATAAAGGGTTCAATACGCTCCCAAACCAATGACCACATTCCGGACAAAGCATCAAAGCGGGACAAGGAGGCATCTAGAGTTGAACCGCGAAAGAGAAGTGACGCACTTACAGCTGCTAAAACGTTCTCGAGAGGCAAAGATTACACGACAGCATTGTATCTTTACAACCAAGTTCTGGACGAGGTGCCAAGCTGTTTGGAAGCATTAATCGGAAGAGCCGACACTTTTAACCAGATGGCACTGCTCCATTTTCTGTCATCGCCAGATAGGTGTCGGAATTACATGCTACACGCTGGTAAAGACAGGAAAAGATCACTTCGTGGAAATAAAAGAGAAAAGGTGAGCTTTGAGTAATTAACAGGAGCGTGTCCCGGGCCATCAGTGCTAGCAACACAAGTCAAGATTAGATAGTACATAAAAGCTAGTAGAAAGGAAGAGAAAGGACAACATTTAAAAATTATATAATTTAGTTTTTGGCTTGTGTTGAATATTTAGAACTTATCTGTCTGGTTCTTTAATGTGTGTGTGTGTGTGTGTGTGTGTGTGTGTGTGTACGTGTGTGCGTGTGTGTATGTATGTGCGAGTGGGGCGTGCGTGTGTGTGTATGTATGTGTGTGTGTGCATGTGTGTGCCAGTGTGAGGAAGGGGGAGGTGTCTGGTGTAACGTATCTGTAATTGCATTTTCATTTTCGTATAGGTAAGGATGGTTCACCTTTTCAAATTAACTACTTGATTGCTAGGGTCGATAAAGAAATCATTATAATTATGTGAAATACAAATACCCCTTTCACACATTACCTATGTCTTTTATATCCTTATTCTGTTATTTATGTGCTTCAGATAAAAGACTGCAAAAAATTGCATACAGAGGAACGCTGTCAAGAGAGTGATGTGCTGGTCAAGGAAGAAAGAATGGAAGGTTGGTATTTATCTACAGTAACTTAAATGAATCCTGAAGTAAAAAACACTTTGCAGGTAAAATAAAATAACTTGTTACACTCAATTACCTCAGCTGAATTAAGAAATATATGAGTTTAACTACCTTCTTGATAATATCTTCTATATGGTTGTTTCAAGTAAGGTTATTACTAATTGTTACCTCTAACAGCTAGCTGCTTAGTACTCTGAGCAACTTCTAGCTCTTTCTCGTTAACAACTATAGGCACAAAGACCAGACTCCCTAGCAAAACAAATTCTGAACTCTTTGTATTTGTCAGAGTTTAGTTGAACCCTGTTCACTAGAAAACACTGCAACACTTCGTTTGCAATTATCTGTGCTGCACTATCGCTACCTTTCGACACTACTTTGGATGCTGGTGTATCATCTACAAATTTCGACAGGTTTGCTATCTGATATGTAAGTTGTTGATCATTATGATGAGTAACCAAAGGCCTCGCTTGGTTCCTTGGGGTACACTGGAGGGAACTGAGCCTTATTCTGAAAAACAGCTATCCGCGAGTTTTATTCCCTGGTACCTATCACTAAGAAAGTCAATAATCCAGTTTAGTATATATATACAAAACCAGCGAATAGTGTTTTTCACGCGATCTGATTGGTTAATCAGGATACTGATATCTAGTGTTATTAAATACAAACCTCTGAATATTGAATTTCTAGCAATCTGATTGGCTCCACAACTGATGGTTATCAGCTCATATTCATTAATCATGCCTTATATGGAAAAGTGAAGCGAAATTCA
>JANUFV010097415.1:0-10400 GCA_024757865.1 Epizoanthus scotinus
GGGGGGAAACATGTTAAATGAAAAAAAATGATGTTGTCTTTACACGAGAAATTGAGGATTTGCTGCTATAATATGAATGGCTAATGAGTTCGCGCGGCGAAGCAAGCTGAACAACCAGGTAACTGGACACGCTATCGAGGCTCTGACGTCATCTGATGTAGACATCTTCGGCAAGAACAACACAAAGAGAAAACATGGCGGGAAACGAACCAGAGAAGCGACGTCCAGGAGGGCGATATTGTGTTGCCGGCATAAGCGAAACTGAGAGCTGCAAGAACAATTCATATACCGAAGAAATTTCAGCTGACTTGATCAGATGGCGTCACACAGATTATTAGTTCGTAGCCAGTCCCCAAATCGTATTATTCATCAGATAACGACAATTTCTCGCGGTCTTTTGGCTAAAAAATCCCCCCAAAATTGTCAATTTCGACAGAAATTGTTGTTTATTTCATTATTTATACATCAGAAGTGATACAAAATCGAAAACAAATATTCGTGTCAGTGGCACTTTAATTAAACTCCCTATTGACTTATCGTATATACGCGCCATGGAATAACTGCTTTGATTCAACAGGTGTCTCCAGGATCACTGACAGTGTATCAGTGTTCTATCAAAAGCATAGCCTATGCTGTCACAATCCAATCAACTATTCCCGTCCGCTCCCCGGTCACCGTAGAACTGAGAGTACCCCCTGGAATATATATGGATGACTGTAACATTCAGCTAGTAAACACTGACAAGAAAACCCTCCATATGTCTCCGGATTGTACTACAATGAAATCGGGTCCAAGGGAGCTGTTGATCTTGTTACAGCTCAACAGTCAAGACGCCTTCTGGCAACAACACCTGCCAGCAGTTAAGGTTAGCTGATTGGGGTTGTAAGTACGACTCAGGTTACAAATACATGTCTTTGTAGCTGTAATGAGTTTGGGAGTTGCGTTTAGGAAATTGGTTCATCTTGTATTTCTTTTGAAGCAAATATGGTATTAGGTTTGTCGACTGAACCAAATCTGTTTTTAATACTTTGGATTAAAGACCGTCAATTAGATTATCATTCAAAATAACAATTGAAAGTAAACGGCACCTTTTTGCATACACACCATTGACTTTCAGTGAACAGTTAAAGTCCCCCATTAAAGGGTTCATACAACTTTGTAAATTTGTTTTAATTTGCTTATAAACAAGGTATAAGTCGTATTAAAAAAACGTTTTGGAACGAGCAGATACTATCTGAGAAATACACAAAACTAACATAAATACCATGACATATCGCTGTTAGAATGTATTTGAAATGAAATACCTGTAATTGTAATGTCATCAGTATCTCATTCTATAGTTCAATTACAGTTATTATTCCAGACGTGCATTTTGAAACAGGCCTAAATATTAAGGGAATTTTATCCAGGGGGCTAATAACCGGAATATCATTTTTGTTAGCAAGTATATGGGATTATACAGGGGGCCTTATAACCGGAGGGGTGCTTTAATGTGGGATTTTACAGTATTTAAGAGTGAATTTGACTAAAGAAAGGCACGTCTACCACCTAACCGAACTGGAAAAATAAGCTCTTACTACGGAGTCAATACAAAAACAGGCAAATCTCAGTCGGTTCCATTTTTGTTCTTCAGGAAACTTAGTATTTTGCAAGACAAAAACACCTGTTTCCTTTGTTTGTAATTAGTATATTAAACAGAGGAATATTTGATCAAATATCAAACACCAAGAGCTTGGTTAACAAAAAGGGGGTGGCGGTGTTTGGCATGTGATTGATATAGATTTTCATACAATTTAGGTTTTTTGTTGAGATTTTAACGTATGTAAAACCCAGTAGTTTTTCGTTATCATGTTACCAAACACGTCACGTAATTGATTTTCCTTTGTGTTTGTTTGTTTGTTAGTTAGTTTGTTTGTTTGTTAGATTAATTATTAATAAGATTGAAAATCCTTGATAAAACAGTCTCACACCTCTTAAAACCTTACAGCTGAACGTAGTGAACACTCCCATACGCACCTGCAGCTCTGTGACAGATCCTCACTACCGGCCGTTCGATCACAAGTAAGTGAGTGTCCACGATCTAGTCAGTCCTCGAGTCTTTCAGGCTTTAATATGCCAAGCGTTAAGACAACTTACCCAAACGTAAATATATCATAACCAATCATAGACATCGAGTAGTGGTCGAATTGAGGTTGTATACAGCTGGAAGCACGATAAATTAATAGTTTCTTTGCACAATCAACTCCAGAGCTATGTGGTGGTGAAAAGGACGTTAGTAGTTATCATTTTATCAACTGACATGTTGTTCATAGGCAAACTGGACCTATAATACAATACTATACCTTAATTGGGGTTGGTCATGACCAGCCGCCAATTGACCACGAGAATAATTGTCTTAGATTGTAGATTATATATTGGCTAATACGAGAAAGAAATTGTGTTCTTAAGAAAGATATACTGATCTTCGGTTAAAGCTAATCGGTTCTGAGGAAGATCGGGTCCAGGAAGGCCTGTAGCCAGTAATGAGGCAACAGAGGCAGTTACCTCGTAACAAAATGTCCGTGCAATGACAAACTTTTAAAAATAGAACAAATAGACTATTTACTAATATAGCATGTTTATTTGGATTTCGATTATGTTTAGGGGGAATGCCACCAGGAAAACGTTACATTTAAAATGTTCCGGGACATGCCCCAATACCCCTCTAAAAGCTCGCTCCTTTAGCACTTCACAATTGTTATCAGAAAAGTCTGGCTAAGGGCCTGCCCGAACTATAGAAAAGTAATAACAACATTAGCTGCACGTGTGACAGATATTCACCTTGGAATCGTTTTGAAGACATCGTCAAGAACATGTTGAAGAAATACTTGATGTTTGTCGTGTGTGATCTTAGTAACTGTCTATAAGTATTGTTGTGTAATGTGATAAGGGTTGTTGCTAACTAAATTATATTTATCGTAAACTGTAATTCAAGTCTTCTTCTTTAATAAGTAAAATGTAATAACCTACATGCGGTGAATTGTAAGACGCAAGTGGGTTACAATAATTCACGCCACGTTATATTACAATTCACGACAGTATACTCTCTTTGTTGCCTTTCAGCAACATTCTTTACGATTTCATGGGATTTGGCACTTTTACTCTTTCCAAGAATGTCCAGCGAAACTTTGAGGTATGACTTGATAATGTGCTTTGACATAAGTGTCGTTTTGAATTAACTGGTGCACCTTCCATAGGATTTATCTACCACCACTACATTCCACCACTATCGCCACCACTTATAATCAGTTATTTTTTGTTTATTTACAAAAACCTTCACTTAGCTAGCTATCGATATAAGGCTCAAACTTTGCTAATACTTCAGTAGTTTTTGTGGAAACATTCGTGTCTCGTTTAATAGTTGTATAGTTTTCCAATCAGTCTTATCGCTTCTCCAGAAGCAAGTCATCCTACGCAACTTGTATATTCAACATAATCTTCATTCATTTGAAGGTCCAAACACGACATTGGTACTGTAATGGAAGAGGGAGTCGGATCACCTGCAATTGTGCAGCAGCTATCAGGGACCACAATGACGTCATAGAATTCAATTGTTGCAACGATTTGGGCTATTTTGATCATGTGACTCCCCTCAGAAAACGAATACTAAGTAAAGGCCGTTTAGCGCCAGGAACAAGTATCACACAGACCAATTCTGGATTCAACTGCCAGTATGAGGTAAGTACAAGCCATGCTTATCTAAATGAACACACAGAAGCTCGAGCAAGGCAATATAATAAGTTAAGTTATTATAAGAGTGTGTGTATAGCAAACCAATAGTAATAATGTAGCGGCGTATGGGTCTGGGTTTGTCAGTAAAGGAATGTATGTATGTATGTATGTAGGTGTGTGTGTGTGTGTGTGTGTGTGTGTGTGTGTATGTGTATGTATGTATGTATGTATGTATGTGTGTGTGTGTGTGTGTGTATGTAAGTATGTATGTATGTATGTATGTGTGTATGTATGTATGTATGTATGTATGTGTGTATGTATGTATGTGTGTGTGTGTGTGTGTGTCTGTGTATGTATGTAAGTATGTATGTATGTATGTATGTATGTATGTATGTATGTATGTATGTATGTATGTATTTCTACGTATGAATATATGGATATATGTAGTCTATTTACACCTTTTTCCTGATTTTGGTTACGTTAAAGGTTACGTTGCCTTCTGGTTATCGAGTGACACTTGCACGGAATCACTGGGGGGTGGACGTACACATTGATGCCCCAAAGCTTGGCACTTACGATGGTCTCTGTGGCAACTTTAACGGCAAGGCTGACGATGATAACCATGCAGGGGATGGAATTAAGTACAGGTATGGAGAGAGATAGTAGAAAAGTAATGTTACTCAAACCAAGGACATTAGAAACCAACGTTAGTTACCATAGTAGCACGGAGTTGCTAGTCCATCGTAATGTTAGTTCCTATGAATTCGTTAGTTTTTCCCCCCAACATGTTTTAGCTACCTCATGTCTTGCCCAAGGAACTCATTTATGCACCTGGGTGGAGAGAAGCACTGTGACAATAAATCGTTTGCTTCAGATACTCATATATACACCTGAGAGGAGGGAAGCACTGAGAGAGTAAATAACTATTCAATGGTGACTCATCTTAGGGGCTTTCAGCACCATGTTATTAACGAATGAAATTAAAGAGGTTAAAATCCACAATTGGTGGGAGGCTCTCCAGTTGGCTATTCACAAACTTGACCCTAAGCTAGGCTCCAACTCTTACCCAAGGACAATACGGGGTGACAGTATATTATTATTATTGTTGTCGTTGTTCTTGTTCGTGTTAATGCTGTCCAGTATTACCTTAAATGTTTTTTTTCTTATCTGCATGTGTTGATATTTAGTAGCAATGTATTAAACCATGGTTCAAAAAGAAACATAAATGTTATCTTTGCAGGCAAGTAGTAGCCAACAGTCTATTTCACAAACTGCCAGCTGCCGTGCCCGATGCTTCTATGAAGCTGCGAATATGCACATGCCAGGTGGTGGGCTCGACAGCGCTGTGTGTGGATGGGCTTAACATTGTCTATGGAGGTCTTCGAAAAAAGCACACAAAGAACATCAAGCTGGAAATGGAAGACGATAATGATGTCAGAAAAAAGCGTGAAGTCAGATACACAGACAGACCCACAGATGAAGATTTTGATATGTTTATGAGGCTGCCAACCACCAAGTTCGATGTGAATACAAGAGTGAAACGTGATGAAAGCAGTTGGGGTCAGCCACAGATGTCCATTTCTAATGCTACAGAGTATTGCAATAGAACGCTGAAGGAATCAAAAGTTGCCAAACTGTGCAAGGAAGCCGCGGACGTTGATATTGATAACCTAATAAGCCAATGTGCCACTGACGTTGCAGTAAGTACACTTGTTGTTGTTGTTGTTGTCACTTCTTTTACCGATGCAAGTCACTGTATATAATCTATATAATAATGTAATGCGCATTTTAACATATCCACATGGAAAGTGTGCAATATATAATTGCCATTGCCATTGCCATCGCCATCGCCATTACCATCGCCATTGCCATTGCCATTGGCACTACCATTACCATTACCATTACCATTACCATTACCATTACCATTACCATTACCATTATAATTACCATTACATTTGAAAGAAGTCGTGAAAATAGTATCCAACAAGTTGTACTATTAATTAACATATACTAAGATATACAAAACTTGTCTGCTGGACTCATAACTGGTTCTTCAAAGCTCTGCCATATTACTCTTCTAGTAATCAAACTTCACTGGCTTCCTGTTAACTACAGGATTCGATTCAACCTACTCATTATTGTTTACTAATGTCTCAATGGATCTCCACCGTTCCCCGTCTCCGTTACCGCAAGTTAAATATGGTTCCTCCATTCTGAATCTCGTGCTAGATATATTCCGATCACGACGGAAAACCGTCGGTGACAAGGCATTCCAAGATGCCTCCCCCACACTTTGGATCTTAGGATCTGTCCTAAACTTATCACGTTTAAGGAAAATGCTAAGTACTCTTTTATTCAAAGATCATGTATGCATTAGATAAGACTTACCATATTATTATTAGTAGTAGTAGTATTCTTTCTATCAGCCAGAAGCAAATGTTCATTGAAGATTTTGTATTCTAGTTTTCACGCCTTAGTGATCTTACATGTTTAAGTATTTGAGTAAGTTCCACAGACGTATCCCGTAGCTTTAGAATACGTACGTAAACCGTATTTTCTTGTATTTTCTCGTACTCTAATTCTAAATAACAAAAACTAGGTCAAAAGTTTGAGCGTGTAGTTGAAAATATTGATATGTATATTATATCTTTGAGATAAATTGTAAATTAGAATTAAATATAATATAACCTTATTTTTCATCAGTTTACGGGTGATACATCATTTGCAATCGCAATATTCGCGGTACTGATGAGGGACTGTGAAGAAAACATTGTCAGGAATATGACTCTTTATCAAAATGAGACGACACAACCTGAGAGTGGAAATAAACTTGTGGAATCGATAGTGGAAGCCATGTGCCCCAACGACTGTACATTCAATGGTAACTGTACCAACGGAACATGCATCTGTCATGAAGGATTTACTGCTGATGACTGCTCCATTTCCCTGTACAATCCACCAGAGATATTCAGGTATGTAGTAACTGTACCAGTCATGAAAGATTTACTGCTGATGACTGCTCCATTTTCCTGTACAATCCACCAGAGATATTCAGGTATGTAGTAACTGTACCAGTCATGAAAGATTTAGTGCTGATGACTGCTCCATTTCCTTGTACAATCCACCAGAGATATCCAGGTATGTAGTAACTGTACCAGTCATGAAGGATTTGTTGTGGATGATGTTCATGTGCAATTTCAGAGCACAGTAGAACGCAGATATTAACAGCAATATTATTGGTTTAGTATTCAAAGCAATGGATTGTGTGACAAACGCCAAAGACCGTGCAAGCGAGCAACAGTGTTTGGAATGAAGTTTTTAGAATCTTCAAATTTAACATGCCACGTGCAGGAATTCAAGGTGAGAACTTTGACTTCAGTGTCACGAGACTATGATGTAATGTTGCTATGTTCTTTCGTCGATCAATTTAATACGTTTGTTATAATACTGAATTTTACTACCTTGGAAGAATGTGGCTAGGTAAAGACAGAGTAAATAAGAAATGATTGAAATGTTATGACAGCTTCAAAATAAGTTACAGCATGTAAGTGTTCGTGCTACAACTCAGGGTGGAATATGCAGCAGAATGTGCTCTGCCAATGTAGAATTGACTTCAGTACGTTATGACCTTAAATCTGTTTCTGTAGAGAGAAAAAATGGTCTATTTGATTAGGTCGCCAGTTGAATACAAGAAGATCTCAATTTGCGTTTGTTTTAAAAGGTTACAGATAGTCCGTGGACACCTAATACAGTCAGGAGGAAATATGCTGCAGACATGACAGATCTCACCTTGGTCGAATGTCAGCTACCTGAATCCCCTGTAAAACCTGGATATTTCCATAATACAATTCAGGGAACGCCTGCTACGGGGATATGTGTCACAGTGTCTAATGATGGGGAGCATCCTGGAAAGAAATCCCTCAAAATGATTACCTATGACTCATCATGCCAAACGTGTAATATAACAATTGATACAACTTGCGAGGGAGGCGTCGTGCCAACAGGACAGTGTGGTTTGAAGGTAACGTTGGTGTTACGATAATACAATATAATGCAATGCAATGCAATTCAATACAATACAATACAATACAACACAATACAATACAATACAATACAATACAAAACAATAAAATATAATACCGTACTGTAGTATAATATATATAGTAGAAATACAATGAAATGCAATTCAGTACAATACAATATAGTAGAAATACAATGAAATGCAATTCAGTACAATACAAAAATATAAAACAATACAATATGTTATTTTATTCCATTTTACGTAGGAAATACTCTTTCGTTAGGTACCAGAGGTGCTTTGTACATGCTTTCAGTTCGACCTCGTGAGCAATTGACAGCAAGCCCAACACACTAGCACTAGCTTCAGCAACAACTTGAACAGTTATACAAGTCACACGTATTCACAGTCCAGCAGCAAAGTAAATGTTTTATCTATGAGTTTATTAAGCAATGTTTTGCTACCACATAGTTTCTTTTAAGCATGTTTGGTAAAATGGCTTACATTTAATATCTATTTTCATCATGCACATTCACTTTCACAATATAAAAACTTATTTTACAGAAGAACTCCTGTCTCATCAATGGTTACTGTTTTGCTCAAGACGACCCAAATCCCAATGACTGGTGCTATCAGTGCTTGGCACATATCAATCTTACCGCATGGACCAGACGACAAGGTTAGATAATCGCAATCAGTACTGATGCTATCAGTATGTGTTTGTGCACATGCCAGTGTTTGCACGTTCACCCTTGTTGCAATCTTGCTGCTACTATACTAAGCCTGCTTCCATTCTATTTCAGTAAACGTGGCTCCTACCATTACAACGCCAAGGACACGTTTCGCCCTATTGGGTGAAAGCCTGCTACTGCAGCTGGAAACTAATGATACTGAAGGGAGGCCTGTGCAAGTCACCATGTTATCAGGATACCCACAGGGCGCCCAGTTATCAAGCGATAAAGTGTTGCAGTACACTCTTCAAGACAACAGGACAAACAGGTTTTCTTTTCGAGCATCTGATGAGTGCAACGCTTCATCTACAGCCGACATCAGTATTGAAGTTGTGCTCTGCCAGTGTCTTAATGGCGGGAAATGTAGGCCCGATCCAGGCCACCCGAGAGGGTCCGGAATGTACGAATGTGATTGTGTAGGAGGCTACAAAGGCTCCAAGTGCCAGACGGAGATTGACGAGTGTCAATCATCGCCCTGTGTTCTAGGTAAATATAAACCATTCAGATGTAATTGCAGTATGTCGAGACTTTGATTGATTTCTGTAGCTGGACACTTAAAATACTTGTATATCTCCATGTTATTGTCCTGTTTTATAACAATTATAATTTAAAAAGACAGACAGAAATACTGACAGAAAGACAGACAGACCAAATTGAGGTAGAGTTTGCTCACAGGCGGAAAAATATGGCCATATATACGAAAGAATGAGAGGCAAAGTGAACCGACCCATTTTACGAGTTGTTTTTGGCCTATGTAAATTGTGTCGTAAGTAAGCTACGTATTACTTATCTCGTATAAATGGCCCTGATATATCATAGTTTACATTATGATTGAGTAAACATTTTAAATCATCTAATTCTCTGAGTACTGATTAGTTTCTGCTTACTTGTAGGAACTTGCCAGGACCAAGTGAATAATTACACGTGTGTCTGTCCAAGCGGATATACGGGACGAAACTGTGATGTTAATATTGACGATTGTAAACCAAATCCTTGTGTAAATGGTAAGTACCAGTGTCTTGATGAGTCGTAGATTAGAATGATTCATCTCATGAGTCTGATAGATAATAATTCTGCGTTCTTCTATGTACATGTAAGCTATCATTTTCCAGCATTGGTGATCCGCAGTGATAAACTCCAGATGACAGGTCCGTATACATCTAAAATAGAATGTTCCTTTCAGTAATAAGCCGCCTCCCTCCTTCTCTTCTCCTCTCCACTCCTTCCCTGTGGTGATAGTGATGATGATGGTGATTGTCATGATGAGTCTTATAGAAAAGTTAATTTTAAGCCAAGTGTAGCTTTCAAAATATTTAGTTTTATTTATTATTATATTAGAGATGATTCAGTTATTCGCCATTTCTGCTTGATAATAATTCTTGAAATACTAAAAATGACTGCATAGTTAAATTGAGACTTCAATACCTCAGCATAATAATAAGTATGTTTTGGTTTACTGTTCTCTTCCAGGAACCTGTGTTGACTTCCTCAACAATTTCAAGTGTTCTTGCGACCCGGGATTTATTGGACCATTATGCGATGTCGACAAAGACGAATGCCAATCATCTCCGTGTGTAAGAGGTATGTTACACTGCCAAACCTCCGTAGGTGATGCTCTTGCTGTAGGTATTAATCCCAGTTTCCATTGGATCATCGCATCGTTGGGAACACTAACATTGCTGGCATCGCTGGGAACACTAACATCGCTGGGAACACTAACATCGCTGGCATCGCTGGGAACAATAACATCGCTGGGAACACTAACATCGCTGGCATCGCTGGGAACACTAACATCGTTGACATCGCTGGGAACACTAATATTGCTGGCATCGCTGGGAACACTAACATCGCTGGGAACACTAACATCGCTGGGAACACTAACATCGCTGGCATCGCTGGGAACACTAACATCGTTGACATCGTTGGGAACACTAACATCG